>JAPYZS010000286.1:0-126656 GCA_030522925.1 Trissolcus japonicus | reverse complement strand
ATATATTACATATATAACTTTTTGCCGGAAATATAGTTAACTATATTCCGACATATATTTTTGTGTATATGTTGACATATATTTTGTTCCGTGAGGGTACCTTCTTTCTAAATTTGAATAAGTGAAAATTTCACTTTTTGCAAAAAAGTGAAACTTTTGCACTTATTCAAATTTAGAGAGTCCCAAAAGTTTTAATTTGCACGTGGTGCTTTTGCTGGTAGAATATTTTAGAAGGTCCTGTTAATTTTTGTGTCAAGTGTCTATAAACTATGAAGTAATCAAAACGTTAAAAAACTGAGTAAAAAAAACTTTTAGAAAATTGAATGGAGAAATGTTGTGCAAATAATGATATCTACTCGGTTTCTGCGAATTTTGCAACGGATAAAGTGTACAAATTACAACTAAAGATATTAATTAATCTAATGTAACTCAAAGTTTCTCTTCTTATAATAAAAAAAGCGCTCTGTATATCTTCTCATCTTCGGCTGAGCTATCAAGGTTCTGCGAATTTTAAATCACACACTGTCTACATTTCTGTTGTGTCATCAAGCATCGTTCTACTTTATTAAGAATCCGAAATTATGATAATAAATTCTCATAACCAATCTCTGTGTGTCAACTGTTTTTCAGACATTTGAAAAACAATTTTTTTTTCTTTAAAAATAGAGTCAAATTTAACTTAGCAAAAGTTGTCGATGTCAAATGAGAATTGCAAAATGAAAATGCACAGAATGATAATACAATTAAGATAATATTATAAAATTTATGGTAATGGACATGATTTGAGAGATAAGTCAATGAATAATAAATAAACGAATTGATGCAATCAGCGATGAGAGGAGAAAGAAATCTGAAAATAAAAAAAAAGAATTAAAAAATCTTACAGTAGTAAGAAAGATATCTGCAATAAGTCAATTTAATTACAAAACTCGTAATGTCAATGAAGAATATCATTAGTCGCATAAACAATCATTTACCAAAGATAAACCAATCGCAAATAAACGGTAATTAAAATTTTACATAAAACATATTAAAAACAATCGTAGTCATTTTTCTTGTATCCCTTTGCTTGTCGATTGTTTGTTTTTTTTTCTTTTTGATCAAACATCCGAGATAAAACATGATATTTTTCAATGTGCCGAGCTTGTCGTTTATGAAGCCGTCGCGGAGTTACGAAATTCTCACATAAAACCGGGAAGATGATGCTTGATATGCAGACAATGCTCGCCGAGTAAATAGTCAGTCCCACGATGCAGTTGTTCATTATTAATTTTTTTACACGGCTCTTATTGTTGTTCGCGCGATGGTCAAACATGAAACAAACCCATGTGGGCAAAAGAACCGAGTTTTCTTTATAATTTTTTTCTTTTTTTGCAATCAGATTTTTTTTCATTCAATGCAAAAATCGCAAAGTAGTTTATCAAAAGCGATGACATTTTTTTGAAGAAAAAACTGATTTAATCAAATCAATGCTCGTTTAACATACAATCAAAACATTTGACTAAACAATAAATCGATTACTATTCATACGACCTGGCGCACGATTTTGACTTTCTTCGATAACCATTTAAGTTTATAGGAATGCTGACGAAAGCAAAACCGCAAGTCACTTTTAGGACTGTAATTTATACCGTTAATTATACTTTGCGCGATGCAAAAGCCCCCGATGATCTCGAATTAATTAATTGTCAAATGTGATAACGAGGCAAGAGGCATCGCTTATCTCTGAGAAAAGTAGAACTATAGTGTATATTAGATACGCTGAATTTCATTAACTGGGTAACTGACTTTTATTGTCCCCCTCATATACTCGTTTGACTTTCCTTAAACAAAAAAAATTAGTCTCGTTAGCTCTGGCCGCGCTATTTCATCCAAGGATTCAAATCATGCTGCGTGAAATTCGCGTCAGAATAATAAGTTTCTTTCCTAATGAAATTCAAATGCAATTGGAGAGCCAAAAAGAAAGAGTTTCGAACTTCGGGGGAGATGATTTGTCTTGTGTGCTTTCAATATCACACGTGAATCGTTACAATGCGCTGATTCTGTTGCAGACACGGATCGAAAGTACAGGATCACTGAGAAACTTCTACACGCCGAGGACGAATATCGCGAAATCCTTGGCAGTGCCAAAGAACTGTACGCTCGACCTTTACTGCGAAATTATCCGGAATATCACGATATTATTTTTCAACCTCTAGCCGAACTTGCGCAAGTGAGCGCACAATTATGTCAACGGGTAAGTCTCCTCTCTCGTACTTGGCTCAAAATTACTATAATTTTATAACGCCACGCCAGAAATATTTCGTCGATTTGCGGATAAACTTTTTTCCAGCATCCTTTACCGCTAATGTTTTGTAATGTTTCAAAATCATTCTGCTTGAAACAGAGCCATTTTGCTGGCTTCATTTTTTAGTTAACGAAAAATCAGACTGTAATACAAAATTACACCAGTTTGATTACAACGAAAATACAAAATGATTTTGAGATGAATGAACTTTTTTTTAAACAGTCGGTAAAGTAGTTTTTTCATTAATTGTCGAGTTACCATCGCAGTAAAATTCATAGTCATCTACCGTCTGATGAGGAAATGTCGGCTTTCAGTTTCAAACAGCTAACTCTAGATGGAGACACAAGTACTCCGATTGCAAGTCAAGATTTCTTGCATGCCTTTCATTTTAATTTAAAATTTATACCAAATAATAATAAGTTTCTGACGTACGTCTTATCAAATTTTAATTTAATTTTATATATTAAAAAATTATTATTTTTCAATTGAAATCATTTTTCATTATAAATATGATCTCACGTAACCTTCATATGTAAAAAAATAAGTCGATAAGAATAGATCTTTATTGCTCTCGGTTAAAAATTTTTTTCGTTTACAGATTTTTATCATTTGAACGAAATTAATCCACGTTGAAGTTATGCATGATAAAGAGCTAATTAAATTTATAAATGTGAGTTGAGATAATTTATTCAGAAGCCCCTGGATTCGTCATAATTTTTTGAATCACGGCCGGTCCGTTCGTGTCAGTCAATTTCTCATCTCGTTACAAAATTGTAGCAGTTCCGATCATCAAACGAGATAATTTCATCTTTCAGATCTGATGTGTCTTAGAACAATGATCTATATGATTAACACTAACGGTGGATTCTCATCATCAGTGTAATTAACCGTAAAATACGTGTATCCATAGGTGTTCCAAAACGCAATTTTCACACGGCGATTTATTTCATCATTATACACGTATTTGTTTATAGACTTTTTATTACATTCTCTTTTTTTTCAATTAAAAACCAACAGTTGAGCTTATCTTCCTATTAAAACTGTAATAAATTATGGTGCAGACAATGTATATCTTTGTAATTTCGGATCAAAAAAGTACAGTTGAGGCCAGCCGTGAATTAATTGAATCTCTTTTAGATCGTAACTCATATTTTTATTAGTCAGTTTACCGAAATTCGAGTGGGGGAAAAAATTGATTTGCGGAACCTCTGCGACTGTTAAATACAGATATGAGATCGCTCAACATCAATTGATGACAGTTAAACGAATAATTAAAAGAGCTTAATGAGACATCGGTACAGTTGATTAGCTGAAAAGGCGAGTTTCTGAGAATCTGATTACCGTTCCCTACGACATAATAAGTTATGAAATTTATAACGGAGTTCAAAGACTTGGGGACTAATTAAGTCCAACTTTGATCATTTCATAATCTCGCTTTTAATATTCAATTTCGAGTTACATCAAACGCCCGCTGCCATGCCAGACCTCGTTCGTTTCGAACAAGCTCAAAGTAGATGTCTAATAAGCTTTACAGTTCTAATTTGTGCAATTTCAGTTTTTATAAGTTTTACTTGAACAAAAATGGAAATACAAAAATAAAGATAATAGAAAAAAAGGTAAATCAGAGTCAATATTATATAATTTTTTGAATCATAATAAAAATAATATTTTTACTTTGAAAATTTTTAACAAATAAAATAGATTCTTTAAATATTATAATATACTCAAAATAATATAAATTTTACAAAGATCTATATATAAATATTTCATTCTATATTATTATTAAAGTCCTATCAAAATTGATAGGACTTGGAATTATTAATTAATTAAAAAAAATTGGCGTTTTCATTAAATGTTTTCTTTTTGTTTAATTAATAAAGACCAAACTGGAATTTCAAAATGTATGTCCAACATGTTTTAATTTATTTTGAGTACATTTTTTTTATTCAAATAAAATTTGCAAAAGTAATTATTGCATTATGTTTGATAAAAATCAAAGAGGGAGGCACATTTGTCCTCTTGATATAATTCTTGGAGGAACAGATTTCTTGGTACTTCTTGCGCTATAAGAATATGTAATAAATTGCAAATTTCTGAATGGGACGTTGAAAGTACAAGCGTGGACGCATGTAAGTTGACGAAAGAGCGTCGTCGCCGCATGCGACACTGTGGTTTGTCGCGGTTCGCCACGGTCTCGCGTGGCTTTCACATTCCGCATTGTTGCGGCGCGCTAGATGACATGTCCTCATGCCCGCAGAGCACAACCGCAAGCCCGGAGCTAGGCTTAAGTTTAAGTCAAGTGCAAAAACGTAATTTACGATCGACGAGCGGAGGGTTACAGGAAAAAGGAAGGCCGCCTGCTTTCGTCCTCACGGACCACCTCCCGATCCGATCGGCCGTGGCTTCGGGCGTCTCTTTGCTGTGTTATTGCCATCCTCGTAATCGTTTGGTTCGTGCGTGCGCGTGATTACCCTTGATTGCCATGCCAAAGTGAAATTGCACCCGAGCGGAAGAGTACACGTTGACTCGACAAACTTGACTTTTCTCCTCTCCTCTCGTCCGTCCGTTTATTCGTTTGTTTCACGTCTGATCAGCCGAGCAAACTTTTTCGCCATCACAGCCACCGGCGATTAACAAGTGTGACTCGTCCGAATCAACTCTGATAAGATAAATAGGCTCGGATCCGACATTGCGCGTTCCCAACATTACAACAACAATCTCCTAATCTCGACAAAGAATATCAAAAACGGGAATAGATGTTTACTCGACGTCCTAAATAATTTAATCGTCCAACCTGTTTTTTTTTCGACTTCGATCATATTTTCATCACAGTCCCATCAAACAATACACGATTTCACTTTTCCCTCTCATCTTGAAGAAAGTGAAATTTTTCCTTACTTTATTCAATTAAATAATCATCCTATCCAAGGTCAAAACTGCAGAAGAGCATTTCTAATTTCTATCTATCACTTCACTCAGTCTTTCTATCTATCATGTTACTTAACAAAGTAACATCAGTTGACATTTTCCGGATGTTTAAATAAAAAAAATTGTCCACTTGCTTTTCTGTCACGATTTTTTTCCATTCAGCCGAGTTCATCTTTTTCTTCAACCTGTGATCGATGGGTAAATATTATTCAATAAGTATCTGGTGAAATTGATGGCTGAGTGATTTCCAATGACACGAGCATTGTCAGCCAGCAGTCCGAAAAGATCGATTGCTATACACCTTTGTCAGAACTCGGGATTCTTGGATTTTCGGCAAACGGCTTTAGAATATCCTCTCACAATGATAGGCAAATTTCTTACCTGTTGGTTCCTAAAAGAGACCAGATTATTTTTTTTTTTCTTATGATTTTTGTTATCAGTTTTTTGAACAATGGATTTTTGTACAAGCTTTTTATCTTCTGGGAAAGATGTTTGTCTGAAAAATGAGGAAAATCAATTGGATTGAATAATTGGAGAAATCTTTTGGTGGATAATTGAAACAATGATGCTGAGAAGGAAAGTGGATGGTTGCGTCATCAATGTAGTCATCAATGAAGATGCATCGGGCACTGAGAGATAAGCCCGTTTTGGAGAGATCGGTCTTCATTTTTCAACACCCCGAGGTAGAGGAACGATTGTCAGAAAATGATAAACCGGCTAATTAATTGGCGTTTATATTGTTGGGCCTTTACTTGATTGTTCGAATGCCGAAGTTGACGTTATAACAAATTGGAAAGCTCCTCTCCGGTGCGATTCAATTCGAAAGTCTGGCACTGAATGGAGGTTTAATGGAATCAACGGTGTGAGTAATTTGTTAACGATGCAGGGAGCTTCGAGTAATTGCTGGCACCGTTGATATATACGTGAGACCATTTCGCGCACTCGCCACATTTTATGTGATAAAGTATAATCGACACCCGATGCAAATGTCATGAATCAGCGATGACTAATCGGACGCGGCGTGTCGATGAATTCGCAAAATGCCGCTGCAATTTTTATCTCCGCGGGTGTCGGCCCCGGCCGACTCTGACAGTCCGGGTTTACGAAAATGGATTACCCTAATCCGTAACCGACCAATGACAGACCTACGCAAACTATTCATCACATTATTATCAAAAGAATGAAAAATAAAATGAAAATGGACGAAAAAAAAAAGAAGCAATAATATAAAATTGAAAATTAAAGTAAGTTAAAGTATAAAGTTAAAAGTTGTATACCTCCAGACTTTGCATTTCATTTAGAAATCACGATGCAACAGGTGATTTCAATTTCTCATTACTCCAAAGCTATCTGTGACGTTTCAGTTTTCTATTTGAGCTGACAATTTTTTCTTTCTTTTTTTCTTTAAACAACGAGCGAAAATATACATTTAAAACCGCGCGCGCGCGGTTTGTGTGGAATAACTTTCCATTGTCTAAACGGCGCAAGATTCTAGATTAAGTAAGCAGTGACTAATGTAGACAATGTTTACTCTCATTACAAATTTCACTGTCAAAGGTCGCACAAGTACAGTGCTTACAGGAGTGATACAATTTCTAATACTTAATTATCACTTGCCGGATCGTTTATCATAGGATATATATTTTGAGTTTCACTCTTGAAACGGAAGCCGTTTCAACAAATGTTACAATTAATCAGAAAAAGATAACCCACTTTTTTTAATTAAAAAAATTTTATTTGTTTTCTTTTTGTTTTTGTTCAATAAAATAATATTTGATTTTTCAGTATTGAAACAATTCTGGGTGAGGTGGGGGATGTCTAACCGATCGAATGCGAAAGTTTTCGACGTCTCGTTACAAGACCGATTGTAGAGCAAAGAGAGGTTGATTTGGAATTGTATATCGGGGCGGATTGGCAGTCGTTCTTCATTGAGCGTCACGCAGCTGCATTCCATAACGAGTGTGTCTCGGTCGTCCCGCGTCAAACTACACATTCGCGGCTCACCAACACAGCGATATATATCACGGGTGATGCGATGCGATGCGTGCAGGAAGTTTAATAACCCGGTCCTCTCCGCTCGCGTCCTCGCCGGTCGCCTCTCTTCTTCCTTCGCCTCCTTCTAAGATCCGACAAAGAAATTCCTCCGCTAGATAACGTGTAACGTATCCCGCGACGAGACGCAAGCTTTTACTGTTGGAATAAGGAAACGCAACCACCGCAATGCGGAACAAGATACTCGAAAATATCAGACACCGTCCACCTCTCTCGATCCTCCCTGCGTTTTTGTCCGCGAACCCCCCCCCCCCCCTCTCCTCTCTCTCTCCTTCTAACCTCTTTCCTTTTTCGATTTATCTTTATGCTTCTGTCTCGTTCTACCGTGATATTTCATACGACGCTCGTTTGTTGGCCGCGTATCCGATACAAGCATCGGATCAGTCGTTCCAATATGAAACCACAAACTTTTATACGGCGTGGCTCGATTATTCCGCAAGCTTACAATGTCCCTATATTGAACATCCAACTTCGTCGCACCCAGCGAGCATTTGCTCTATATATCTCTACCTGTGTTGAAAACGCCTTTAAGATTCTAATATTAAAAATTGGTTAGGAATAATTAAGGCTTGTAACACAGAAATTCCTGTAAGAACAAGACTTGTGATTTTCAAACAAATTTAGTGGGCTATAAAAAGTTTCGATGAGAATCGAACCCGTGCTCCTTAAGGTAAAAGTCTAGTATCGGATCCATTGCGCTAAAATTGTCTATAAAATAAAAAATTGTCTTGTAAAATTTATTCATTATACAAATATATAAATAATTTTAAAATCAATTAAATCATATTGAAATTAATTAAATTGATTAAATCAATTAATTTTACTAAATGAATTAAATTATTTTAGAAGTTCATTTCATAAGAAATTTTTGAAACTTTTGTTTAAAAGTTCTTAAACGGATTCTCAATCATTTAGCAAATTTTGAGCAACTTCGTTTACTTACAAGTCGAGAATATAAAAATTCAGAGTTTGATTGAAATGAATGGAAGATTTAAGAAAATGTTATACAACTTTATTCTAAATGTATTTTTCTCATGTTTGTCTTTTTCAAATTCAACAAATAACTTGAATTAAAAATTATTTTTACTTTTCATTGTTCAAGTACAATTTACATTTTGTTTTACTTTTTTTCAAGTCATTTTCAATATAGATTGTAACAACGAGGCAATTTATAGTGCTGATGAAAAATGAACAAGAAGTAAACTAATTAAAAGTTAAAAAAAATGAAAAATTGAAACACTAATAGAAAATACAAAGAAGGTAGGTTTTAATGAGCGAACTAATGTTCAAACATTGTCCTACATAAATTTCGCAAAGCTGCTTCTCAAACAAATTTTCGCGAGTACAAAAAATGATACGAGAGATGGATTTACACGGCGCGAGAGATATATCTCAAAGACGTGTTCCCAAGGATTGTGATGATGTTGATAAAAGGGTTATATGAGCCGTCGGTGTTGATGGAATGGAGATGAGAATGCATAGATAAAGATAAGATGCTAATGTTGGTAATTGATAAAAATTGCGGCGAGCTATGATGAGCGAGTTTGCGTCATAGTGGTAGCGCGTCAGACGCTCGTTAACAACATTTTTACATTACCGGGGGAATGTTTTATTCGTTTAGTCATTAGTTAGTTGGACGTTGAAGAAATAATTTTTGTTAATTGCCGCAGCAAGACACGGCAAAAAAAAAGAGGAAAAATAAGCCCGCGGGTTTTATCGGCCATCGGATGTAAATGAAATGCGATTCATAATAATTTGCGTAATTTACGCCGCTGTGAGAATAATTAATTGGAAATCGATCGCGCGACAAGTCAAATTTAAACGTTTTATTTTTTGGTTTCGTTGTTTTTTGTAATTCAGTTCTTTTCTGTAACAGCTACTAGTTTGTCATTTTCTTAATCACAACGAATTAAAAAATATTTTGGAGAAAATTTATAATTCCAAAATTTGTATGTAAATTTGTAAAAATATTAATTTCTATTCTTTTATTAATTTTTTAAAATATATTTGTGTTTATTATTCCATTATTTTTAATTTTTCAAATTAAAATTAACGAGATACGTTTAATATTAAAAATGTAATCTTATTTGAGTTGTCGAGAATGAGTTTTTGAGACTTTGCCTTTCTCTCATTACGCATTCAATGCAGAAAATTATTTGCTCAAAATTTCGTCGTCGCACACACGTTACACGCCAGAAACGAAATAAATAAGTCGATATCAAAGATAGTATCGACTACGAAAATCCCATTTTCAGCGATCGCGTTATCGATATACGACTGACAGTAATGAATAGCTTACAATGCACCGTTGCCCAACACTAAACGCTACAATATAGAAATTTCATTTGAATTGTCCGTGTTCGCGTTTTTGACGCGTTCGCGAAAAGCCGGAATGCGCTCTCGTATGTAGCACGATTAAAACACCTTGTTGGATTATGCGCGAAAAGAGCGATCTTACAAGCTTGCGCGCCGATACGCACATACAATCGGGCGCGCACACTTTCTCCGGTCTTTTAAAAGCGTGTCGCACTCGTGAGAATGACCGCGGAAGGTGCATACGATTCAGTCACTTTTGATCCAGCCCCTTTTGTTTACTTAATAATTTTGTGTTACAAAATACTTGTTAACGCACTGAAACGGACAAAATTTCGCAACTTTTATTGTCCGACCAGGCTCTTAAAATTGGTTTTGTCAAATTTTTGTCAGCTTGTCACATTTTTTTGCAAACAAATTTTTTTTACATCTCTGAATATGCATGAGAGGCGAAACTTTTTCGACGTGCGAATTTCGTGAATCAATAATCAACGAAGGCGATCAAACACTCTTTGCTGAGAAATGTTATCTTGTCCGAAAATTGACAAACCATAAAAATCATCGCGACTAAGTGAAAAATTACGTCCGAGACAAAATTCAACGTGGAGATTTGCGATGAACTCGTGCGAGGCTTAATTAATCATTCGGCATTTTTCTAGGTCGAGGGATCATCGCGCAATAAATAACGAATCGAATTTCTCTGCCAAAATAATCCCACACATTTTTGTCGGTAGGCGACAAAAGTGTTGCTCTTTAGCTAAGGGGGAAGGGGGAGAAAAAAAATGAAAAATGATACGTTCGCGAACAATTCTTTACTCTCGCACTATTAATGGATGACGTATAACCCGCCAAAAGCGTAAATCAAGCAGGATGTCTAAAGTTTCTCTATAAATGGTGCCTTGTGGCGTTACATATACAAATCACGAGCAGTAAGCGTACGGGCAAATTTGTTTTCGCATCCGAATTATAGCGTCACAGTTACATCAGTTATTTCTCGCGGTGAAACTTTCGAAACCTCTTATTATATGCCGTCCTTTTGGCAGTTGCTCGATATACGACGCAACGCAAAGAATGTTGAATTATTTATGCGATCAATTTTTTTTCTCTCCCGCGCGTATACGCTAAATTTTTGAACCCATCCTGATTGTGTGCCCCAAATTTCATTATTTTTTTATGTGTTTGTTTTTTTGTTCGGTTCTGAAAAAACTGCATCGAAAATGAGAGTTATCGGTCTGATTAATTACGTCTCTGCTTGTTATCAGAAATGGTTTTTTTTTTCTTAGATGTATGAAAACGCGGAGAAATTAGAAATGAGAAACTCAAAATTATGCTTATAAAAGCTACCGATCAAGTTTCTGGAACTTGATCGTAATCTAAATCCCAAACTGCGAGAGATCAGATCGTGTAATCGGAAGTGAGAACTTTTTTCTATCGATATTATATTACGATTTCGACTTTCATCTTATCTAGGGGAAATGTAAAAGCAATTACATAATTTAGGCGTCGATTTGTTTTAATTATATACATAATTAATGACCTTCTCTAAAAAAGAGTGAATCTCGAGTCTTTTTTTAATTTCGCTTTTTTGTGCTTCGATCTCGAGCAAGAACATTTTGTATATATTTTGACGTTTCACTTTCGTTCACCGGCCAGCGTATGACAATTTATTTATCTTATCATTTTAATTAAACCCCTTGTAAAATTTATCTCGACTCAATTTTCGATCTCATCCGTACTGTACGAATTTTCCCATGAATAAATAACCGACACGATAAACTCGACTGAGAAATGTCTTTTCATCAAGTGAAACACAATTTTTGCATTTTAATCTTTATATTAATTTGTCAGCAATATCAAGAAAGTGAGATTACACGAGTGATAAACAACTTTTCATTGTGTCCATTATTTAAATCCCAGACTTGTGTACGTTTCCTTTCGGCGCATGATACCTAATTCCTGACTTGCTTTTATTAAAATGATTTGTTAGACGAGTAACAGTTCTATGATTTCTTTTATTTTTATGCAACATCATTTATGATTATTAACTTCTGCTTGGTATAAACTTACAGGTCGGGTGTTTAATTTATTTCTTCTAGCAATCGCGCCACTGGTTACTCAAATCCACTTCTCGTTTCGCAAAATCGTGGTTTCGTCGACTACGTACCCCGATGTCCTGAAAATTTTAATTCACATCTCCATGGAAAATTGTTTCTTCATATTATCATTGCGACAACCAACATTTGACAAGATGCCATCTGCATTTCCATCTTAGAATTACTAAATCAATTGAAACTTTTTAAAATTCTAGAAATTCTTTTTTGGATTTCATTTTTAACATATTTATTTTATTAGATACCCTCCAGGTGTTGAATTTAGGAAAAAAATTACTAAAAATGTTTCGTTGACATTGTGGTTTCTTAATTTTGTTTTGAAAAAAATGCACTTTTGGATGATTCGACAGTTTATCGATTATCAGACAAAAAGGTGTAGCGTATTAAATGCGCTCGTGGCACATCGGTTCTAGTAAAAAACATTGCCATTCCATTCACTTTCTCCACGTGGATAATACGTACACGCTGCTCGGATTGTCAGATTACAAAGGTGATTCAAGCCGTACGAGCTGTATGGAATGCAATCACGATAACACGGCTTATTACAGACAGGATCGCAGCACACGGACGCATGAGCGACAGAGACGCAACGCTATGATTACCCTAAGGAACGATGAAACCGTTCTGTTATATGTTTTGAGGCACGGATTAACTGATTAACTCGAGTGAAGGGAACAGAGCGCGACGGATGCGAGCGCCATCGCCGGCTCGAGCGAAACGCCGACACTGGTACACTTTTCAATTTTATTTTTTCCCCCGGAGCATGTGTTCTTGTCTTCCAGGCTCGACGATCACCCTTTCAATGAATTCGACGAATTCCACTTGCGCGATTCATTTATTGAAAATCCATTCTCTTTTGCATCTTTGCGTCACGTATTTTCCCACTCTCGCCACTCAACCTCGCAAACAAACTTGAACATTTTCAACTACTCCAAAAATTTTGTCATGCCAATTTCAGCCGAAAAAAACCACAGCGAAATAACTTATGATAAATGCAAAGCTGTGTTTTTCAACTAGTAAGAAAGTATAATTTCTTTTTGCTGCTAATTTTTTAGTTTAATTTTATTTTTTTAATTAAAAACTCAGAGGGCGTCGCGGTTAATTTCAGAGGAAAATTTGAAAAAAAAAGGTTGCAATAAGGTTGGAATTTTGCAATAACCTAGAAAAAGGTAGAGGAAATTAGGTCGTTCGAATTTTTCGAGTCAAGAGTAGTATCACGTTAGGAGTAGAATCGGAAACACAAAATGCCTTTCGAATTGCATACACGCGGGATTAGTGATGTATGTATGTACATACGTCTCTCGCGATCGCAAACTACCTGCTAGAACTTTTTTACCCGAAGCATCTACTTTCTCTCGACGGTAGCGACACATACGTGTGTGTACGTAAATTCCATATACACGCTATATTTGGCAGATGTACTTGCACAAGTGTATCATGTGAGAAAACTGCTCACTCGGGTTTGACCTGCAAATGGAAGCGAACGAAATGCTTATCCGCGACTTTCATCAGACAGTTTTGACAAAAATTTTTCGATGAAATCGCATTGCGACGTGGAAAGTTCACAAATATATATTAAACGGCGTCCCCCCATTAATCAGTTTACTTGATGACGCGTCGGCTATCAACGTTGCGAGTCCAATTTAAATTTTCGTTGTGGGAAAATAACCTTCAGTCGACCTAAATCATTCTCATTTTGCAGCGCGTCGCATTTCTCAAGCGTCTACTGTTTCAAATTCAATTTCAACAAGTTGACAAAATTAGTTCGTTCTCCTTTTTTTGTTCGTTTTCAATTGACAAACAAATTTTTGAAACTGAACTCCGCGAGATGGTTGATTCTTTTTTCCCATGAACCCTCTGGCATATTTACTATAGCCAGATGCGCAAATTCATCGATGTAAACATGACTATCAACATCTCACATTTTATCAGCAACTCGCTTAATCGTCGCCGCGCTTTTAAATTATGACGCGTACACCGAATTTCGGGTTTTATAATCAGGTTTTAATTGAGTGGCCAGTGAGGAATCGACCTGGATTGAGCCGTAATTAACAAATCGTTATTGACCTTGTTAGCCGCGCGCTTCGACAGAAATAGCAAACCTGATTGAGCCACAGCCCACTCTCAAAATTACTCGCTAAATAAAACGAGACTTTGCATTTCATTACAAGCCAAACGAATATACACATTCGATTCACTTTTTTTGCTCGATTAGCCAAACTATCGGCGATTCATTTTATGATGTAAACAACCGTGACTATTTCGTCTGCTGATTCACCAAATTAAATTTAAAAAAATAATTTTTTATAGGCTGCATTGTTTTTTTTATTGAAAAACTCATATTAATTACTTAAAATTTTCTTTTTAACAATATGAAAAATAAAATGGCGGTCACTATTTTAGGGATATCATGAAGTTATGATCGTGCCAATTGGAATTTCATTTAATGTTGGTTTTTCAGATTGGATCCGAGAATCTTTTCAGTCTATTCTTTTATGATGTAAAACGCACCGGTGGCTTCGATGAATAAAACAAGGTTTACGCACCGGAAGGCGAGCAACGAAAGTCGTACAATGCGAATGCACCTCAAGCTTTGAAAGAAAGTGTCAGGCTTTCATTCTAATTGAAAAGATATCATCGTGACATTATTTATTTTTGTTTACATAAGAATCAATTCTGTCGTTCTCAACCGAGATGATATTCCCGACGAGATTAATATACAGTGCAGGATTCAAACTCGAATTTGTATCCCAACCATCGTGTGCAAAGATTAACGCTCTTTTGCAAACCTTTTTTTCAACGTTAGTTTTAAATTTTCAACTTCGATTTTTTAGGTTGTGGATGAAACTGGTTGCCGGAAATAGTTGCTGGAGTATTATTTCGCATATAAATGTGAAACCGTCTTTCTTCTATGATTTTTTACCGTTGATGAAACGCCGCGCAAAGTTGCATGAATCTGTCTGGCATTCCTATAATTCGATGCATAAATGCATATGTTGTAATCGCGTAGTAACTGCGTAGTAATTGGCCGAAGCTGCCCCCGAGCTTTTCTTTTATCCCTCGTATATTCGTACCTCGTACTTCACATATTTAGATAGGCATCTGATGATAAGAGACACTTCACCACGGCGAGACGCGACGCGGCTTACATAAATAAGCGTGACTCCCAATGTGATGTCACGTCCACATTTATGTCAACCTCGCAAAAATTTTTCGCCATTTCCCGTCTGGCGTAAATGTCCGCAACGATGATCACACATTATCGACAAATTCAACGTGACTTGGAAATTGCGGTATGACTGAGCGTCTGACGATCATCTGATTACGTCCCAAAAATGTCAAAGCTTTGATGTTCAGGCTGCATCACGATGCACACGAGACGTCGATTCTTATCGACAAAAATTAGACTTATAGCCGCACGTGAAAGTCGGCTATTGAAAACATTCGTGACTTACATTCTGACCTGAATCCTCTCGTTTAATAGGCTAATCTATTTTTTATTCAATGCAAATGGCAGTGACTTCATTAAAATGTCATCCTCCACAAGTTCATCTTCAAATTCGTATTTAGGTTACCTTTTTTTTATTGTACCAAAGAAAATATGCTCAGTCACGTACAAGGACAAAATAAAAACAAAACTTGGAATATATTTAAAAAAGATTGAAAAAAAAAACAAAAAATATATTGAACATTTTTGCAAAAATGAAAAGGTAATATTTGTTTCAATAAGAAAATTTATTGTAAAAAGTAACAAAGTTTGAAACAGTACAGCAAGAAACTGCAATGATACACGTGTATATGAACGTACCAAAGAGGGGTAAAAATGTTGAGCACACATTGATATTAACAAAAGTGTCTGTTATTTTCATAATTTTATTGGCAGTTTGTATGAATTTAAACCTGTTCCACGCGGTCATAAAACCTTCAACCGACCATTGTGGATCGCGACTTATACGTAATTTGAATTCGAAACGGCACGATTTTGAGCTCGTTACCACTTTTTTCTGCCTCTTTTTCCTCTGCTATTATATTATACTCTTTCAATAAACATGTTTTTACGTCGCGAACATACCATGTAGTTATTACCTCTTCGTTTGACTAACGTTTTATTTTTTCGCGTTTTTACCCGTGTTTTGACCTTGAATTTGATCACTCGTTGTGCCTTTGAAATTGAATTCTAGAATTAACTCCTCTCCTCTCTCGCCAATCGCAAAGGCAGCTTTTTACTTATAAGTTAATGACCGATGTGTTTGGACTTTCGGAGCCAAAAAAGGAAACGAGAGAAATTTCGCACGAAAATTAATAGTCTCTTTGCAAAAAAGTGGATATTTGTTTGAACGATGCAAATGTTTTCATTTGGTTTTAGCGCGTTGAAATGTACGAAAGGGTGTCGTGGTTTTTCTCTTTCTCACGTTTTAAATTTAGTCGTTTTGTGGGCACTAAAAAGGTCGTGACTCTAAGGACGAATTTGGAGCAAAACAAATATTAAATTAACTCTCGACGAAAACACAAAAAAAAAACCAATTCATCCTATTTGTGTTTTGGAACGCTTGAAAATCATTTGAGGAGAAACAATGAAGCATTTGGAAGAACCGTTGCACATTCGCTCGGGCTTCATAAAACATAATTAAAACAGTCGTCCGAGACGAATATTAAATTTTGAATTATTATTTCGAGCAACGGAATATCTTGTACCAGTTTATGAAATTTCAAGAATTTATGTTTTCCCGGCGCCATAACTTGGATGACGTAAACGCTTATTTTGAAGGTAAAGAAATGTTGTTGTGTTTTTCATAGGTTTGTCTTTGTCAGATATCGTTCGAATTGTTTCTGGCCTTCGGGTTGTATTTTTGTTTCGTTTGATAATGAAAAATTGAAGAAAGTAAAATTTCTAAACCCGATCGTAAACATTATATCACGAAAATAGATTTACGAAATAATTTACAAGAATAATGGCAGCTATTAGTAATAAGAAATGAACGGAAGTATGACTGTCTTAAATTTGAGTGTTTGTTCATTTTGAATATAATTGTTCCAGAACCGTGTCAAGGTTTTTAATAATTCGCTTGTTTTTTTTCTTCTTCGTTTGTTGCAGATCGAGAAAACACTGAAAAACTGGAATAGCGAAACCTTCAAATCGAGTGAGTACATTTTCTGGTTTTTCGTTGTGACGCAAAAACAAATTTGTCGCCGATTGCAAAAAAGGAAACAACTGATTCCACAATTTTTTAAAACGTCACTTTAATAAGCGTTCTTGAACGTACAAAAAGAGGTTAATTGCCCTCTTTTATTTCTCATTTTCTACTAACTTTTCTCTCTTGCTTGAGAAAATGAAAATAAAAATTGCACTTGACGTTTGATTTTTGACGTTTCTCCATTTCATGACACTGCACTCTTGTAGAAAATCTTTCACAATCTAGACGTTTCGTGTGAAACGTATCATTTTTTTATAATGCATGACATCTTTTTTTCTTACCGTTCAACAATTCGTTCAGACAAAATTTCATCAACCGATCTATCCTCTCTCTCACAGGGAACTGCACCAAAAGAAGCAAGAGAACAAGAAAAAACGCAATCGCATCATCCTCCAGTCGCCAAAGTATATTTCACGTCCAAAAAGTTGATCCCGGTCACAAACGTTTTGGACCGAAAATATCCGCAGCTAATGAGCCGGACAATGCGCCCGTAATTATATCAACCGCGATAATTCATCCGAAAGTGTATCGTTGCGCGGGTATAATACCTTTTTGAACGTGGAGGATAAATCATAATTAATCTTGTGTAATAACCACGTCGGCATGTTTCGGATAAATCAGCGGTGTTACCCCTCCCCTTTTTAATTTTTGTTTGGATTCAGTTCGTATATTAATATATTTTTTTGTACACAGGTGAATTATTTCCCGCGTCGTTCTGGAAAGCGTATTGGGAATACCTGGAGAAATATGTCGAGGCGAAAAGGACCTTGGATGAGTTGAGCGCATCCGAGGACCCGCTGCTACACTTTCTCAGGCTGAGACAGGCCGCCGCCAGGCACTCGCCGTCGTCCCTGCTCCTCCTGCCGGTAAGTCACATTCAATTATATAGCCCCGGGCCCTCGTAAGTGTGTCATTATCGTGCCCGCGGTCACATTTGCGCTTTTACTCCGCTCTCTCGGTTTATTGATTCTCCGCCTCTTATCTTCGACATCTAGTCGAACAAATTGATGCCTGTGTTATTGTGGTCGAGTCGATCACCCAAATCGAAAATGACAAAACAGAGTCGATGAACTTGTCAGCGTGGGATCCGATCTCTGAATCAAAATAACGTTAAATTTTGTTTTTTTTTTTTAAATTTTAAGGTAGTTGTGATTTTTAAAAATAAAATGCTATTTCTTCTTATGTTTTCATTTGTACAAAAAAATAATTAGTACAAGAAAGATAAAAGTAATAATATAATTTTAAAGTTGTTTCGGTCATTTTAATATTTTCGCTTTATTTTTAGTGAACATTTAGTGAAAATTATAAAATAACCGAACTATTTTAACACAGGTGAAAAAATTGTAAAATTCATACCAGAATTCATACAAGAAGCGGTTTAAGATCAGATTCAGATTCGTTTGTGCTGTAAACAAAAATCTTTATTTGCAATTTATAAGACAAATATTGTACATAAGATTACATATTCAATTTTTTAGTATTATCTTCATTAAGGAAAGAAATGCGCCAATGTTTAAATAAAATCTGAGTTTTGGTTTTAGGTTACAAAATGAAATTTTCGACACTCGCAAAAAGAGCCTATGTTATTTTGGTCAACTTCAAATCGAGATATCTTGGTGGACACATCAGGGATATAACTTTAAAGTTGGCCAGAAGTTAGTTAGTTAGTTCATAAAATTCAAAAAAATGATAAACATAAATTTTATCAAAAAAATTTTATATTTTCAATGAATGACACAAGAGCCTTAAACTCACATGCAAAAACCACAAAAGGCACCTGCAAAAATATACGATTCGCAAAGTTGAACTTGAACTGCAACCTCAACGTAAATCTTCATTTTATTATTATCGTTTTTTCCATTGACAATCAAAGCCACACGAGAAAAATTTTATGAGATGTAAAATCTATAAAAAAATGTGGAGAGGGGGAGAGGGGTGAATGCATGCGAAGTCGTTGACTTATGAAAATCGACGAGAATCATAAATAAAGTTTGAAAAGTGTTGATTGACGATAAGGATATCAATTTTTATATAATTTCATTATTGACTGTCAATAATTTAAATCTTGTCAACTTATCGTCAGGTCGATGGATTCATTGTTTTGAAATTAAGATGAATGACCGCGCGTTGCCCAAGAGGCAAAATTATCTGATTACCGGCGTCACTCCTTCGTCGGCGATACAGTTCACACTCTTTTATTATATTGAATGAAACCGATCGGATCCAAGGGATAAATGAAAGTTTATATTTATTCTATTGCGATTGAACAAAGTAAACCATGAATACATAATTTGATCTCATTCCGAGCAATTTCTCATTTCAATTGAATAAAAAGTTATACGTTTCATTTGAATTTCCAAAAACGACGTAGAAAAATTGACTTCTTTTTGGGGATTGTTCTTATTGCGATGCTCTGATTAATTAAGTAGAAAAAAGAACCGTTTATATAGCTGAAAAATAGACATAATTTATGATAATCAGAGTACGATTAACAATGATCGAAATGCCGTTACGAATTATATATCAAAGGCGATCGGCCATTTGGCATCATTAAAATCGTACCATTGATAATTGATCATTCGTTCAAATATGTAAATAAAAATAATGAGATACCAGAATCGCGTGCTTCGAAACGATTATACACAAAACGACTAATATTTGTACAGTTACGCGCCTTTTTTCATCAAAAAATTAAAGAACACTTTTTTGTTACATTCAACGCGTACAGCCGGCGATCGGTTGATTCAAGCCACACAATATCGGACTTGAAAACCACACCGATTAACGGTTGTATCAAATATTTCATCGCGGAAATCATTACCCGTTTCCCGTTCAATTAATTATTTTGCAAACAAAAGTTTTTCCATATTTTTACATCATTAACATGATTACATTTCTCGGAACGATTTTTTGTTACTTGGTCTATTGAAGTTACGGTTGACATTTGAAAATGTATTCAAATATCTGAAACGAGAAACAAAAATTGGCCGGTGTGCGATAAAAATTGAAAATTTTGTTACGCAGTTGGCCGATGCAAGAACGAAAGAAGAGCGAGAGGCGATAATAAAAGCGATCGGTTTGTTTTGGCCACGGTCAAGAATTGCAACCATTAACGTCGGCCGGGGAATACGCAAACAGGCCCCAGAAGAAAATGCCGGTCGTTGCGGGCGCGAAAAATTCTTTCCTCCGGGCCGTTGCAAATTAATTGACGGCAATTACGGCGTGAAAAATGTGGCCCGCACGGAAGTCCGCGCGAAATTCAAAACCCTAAGAGGAATTCGAGGCATCTTAATGAGGGTTACGCAATCCACGTAGGACGACGTTTTATTCGGGGACGACACGCACTTTCGGAGGTGTCATAATGCCATCGGGCGCCCTGCAGTTGTTCCACTTCGCCGCGGCCCTTTTTTGAATCCGGTTTATATATTCTTGCGACACACACCAAGTTCATTTTATTGTCACAACTTTTAGAAGAAAATAAAAAAGCATTTCCAATTTTCCCTCATTAATTATTCGGCTCTTCTCTCTGTCTGTTTTTTTTTCTTTTATAAACTCAAGAGAATGGACTTTTATTTATGGTGATTTTGAAATCCAAATATATCCTCATTCAATGAGAAGTACCTATTGAGAATAACTCGAGATGAGATTGATAAGAAAAAAACCGGAGGAAAATGAACAAAAAAAGAAAGTTGAGATAAGGGACGTAGGATGATTGCTGATAATGATGTCATTTGAATTGTAGCTTCTGACTTCGAATTTATTTGAAAAAAGTCAAGGGAACTGAAGTAAAATATAAGAAATTCATTTTCTAAAAGAAAATATTTCCTCGCATTTTCTGATAGATTTTCATGTTTACTTTGGTATTTGATGTATGGAAAATTTGGTATGACAGTTTCGAAGTACAATTCTTGTTTGTTTTTAAAAATAGGAAGATACTTGCTAAGTGCCAAAAAAAATTAGTTTTATTTGTTCATAACAATTTCAATTTATTCGAGTGTCACAATCATTCCAACTTATTACAATTTATCCAATTGCCCCTACTAAAAATTAAATGATTTCAACAAAAATAAAATAAACAAATTTTTGTCATTTATTTTTTTATCTGACAGATTTTGTCAGTCCCTTCAAACTGCGAGACAAATAGTGAAACCGGGCAATAAAACTCTGGAGAGAGGGAACAATGAACCAAAAAAAAAAAAAAAAAAAACAACAACAACAAGAGAGTCAGGGTGAAATGAAAAAAAGTAGTGTTTGAAACATTTAAAGTTACAATGGCAGAAGTTGAGTGTCTTCGAAAGAAGATATCAGAGGGGTTTCGAAATGCCACCCACTCGAGTTCGGAAGTGGGATATCGCACTTCTGCGAAGGAGATAAAACGGATTGGGCAAATGCAATCCATCATTTGTCAAAATGTCGTGGCAAGTCGATGACTCTCCGGGCATTGTCTGAGAGAGTCGTGCACATGTGTTCACAATCACGCAATTATCCCGCGCGATCCTCAAGTGAAAGTCTTATCTGCACTGTGACGCAATTCGCCTATGATCATCTTCGCTTGACCTTTCATGCATGTGATCTTTTTGCATATGCATGTGCAGCAGCCATCGCCAGAAAGTCACACTTGAATCGCCCCTCTTGTTATTCGTATTAGTCAATGTTTTACATGCTCACGCGATTGCTTCAGGCTTTTAGAGCTCAATTCTCATTTTTAACTTCACTCTCTTCAATTTAACTCATAATTTTTCTTTTCTTTTCCCAATCGTTAATCCACACAAAGGTAAAAGAGGGACAGAGAGAGAGAGAGAGAGAGAGAGAGAGAGAGAGAGGAAACAAAATTTAAATTTGTTTGCACTGTTAAGAAAGTGGAACAGAATTGAATTATCCCAATGAGCTTATAATATTATTTCCCAGACATTGGAGATGTAAGATGAAAAATATGCGTGATATAATATTAGTCGAAAGAAAGAAAGTAAATAGATATGTGGAATAATGAATTTCATAATTTGCGATTGTGTAATTTGTGTAAGAGAAATAAAAGAAATGTTTATTATTTCTTTTGCTTTCTTGTGAATGCGTATCTCTAACTTCCTCTGAAAGTTTAGATTAGGATGTATAATAAAAGTACGCATTATGTCGCATTAAAAACAACAGTTATCTCGGGTCGCTCGCGGAGTACTTAAGCCATTAGTGAGGCTCTACTAACAAAATTAACAACGACGACGTCATGCGCCCGCGTATGTCATGGAACTTTTGTAATTAAATTAGCTTGATTGTCATTAATGAACGCGTTGCACAAAACCATTTTTTTCGTCTCTCATTTAATTATTATTTTTTTCTTTTTTTTGCGCAAATTAATGTAAACTGGCGCAAATGATCGTCTCAATTATAAACAGTATGGTAACAACCATGGCACTGTGATAAAACGAGCAATTTATTCGTACAAGATTAGGTTATAATATAAATCATCGATTAAAACGAAACAAATCAGCGAGTTTGACGTTATAAAATATTACATGAAATTATTCAGTGATTCTTGGGTTAGCATTAAATTATAAACCAATTCATTATTCTGACCAATTCCGTAGCGTAAGGATAGAGAAGCATGCAACAGGGAAATGATAGCATTTGTGCGCTATTCCGCAAGGAGTAATGTGATAGATTGTACGATGAGACATATAACGGTCCGAATCGCTCGGTGCACCTGCATTCGACAGCGCCTAGTTCGCTGCCTACGCTCCGTTTCGCGCTGGATTATGCGATGTCCTTTGTCAAACGTGGGTGTCCGTGTACCGGCATAACACGCTAGTTAGCATAATTTAGCGGTACCGAGATCTGCAAACCAAATGAATACCCCAACATATAATTTCGTACCCGGAGAGAGAGGAGGACGAAAAGAAAAAGTCAGGAATGAATGCAGCCGTGGTATATTTTGGCTTTGGTGGTGACACCTATTAATGATCCGCCGTTCATTAACCATGCGCATAAATTTCAAATGCCATAATTCATTTCTTTTTGTTTCAATCGCACGTTTGAAAAAATGCCTGAACCGTTGATTAAGTAATCAGTGTTAATATGTCAAAAACTTTATCAATCTCATTCTTGTAATTTCAAGTTTGGTTATTTTTTTTTTTTTTCATTTTATTTTTATTTTGTTCATTTCTTCAGAGTTAGATTTTTGCTCGCGGCAGTGCTGGAAAAGCCCCGCCTTTTGTTTCAATCACGTGTGGTTTATTCACACTTCCGCCAATCCGCTCCAGATTCCTTCGACGGTTTTTCTTTTTTTTTCTTCTTTTGCTTTTCTTTGAAATGATACCGCGATAGCTTCATTAAATCGAGTTTATGATCGAGCATCCTTCTGATAAGTGATCGGTACAATTCTTTTCGAGTAACCCCCGGAGTAATGAGCAGTGACCCGATTCAGCGCGTACCAACTACGCAGTTTTAATGGGCCCATTTGTATGTTCAATGGGTTAACCAGAAACAATCGTAGGCCAAGGCAAAAAACGGTGATTTTGCACGTGTAAAAAAACGATGCTTTCATTTCGCGTAAAGGAGATCATCTAAACTAACGGAATATCGCGCAGATGATGAATCTCCTGCGAATGAAATCAGTGCTGTTATACGATATAGGTCGCGTATCTTATGACACCTCCGGGGTTTGAAAAAAAAAAAAATTATGAAAAATGGTTAAAATAATAAAAGACGAAGGATGAAAGGAAACGATATAATAAGAGAGGCGTAAAAATAATGTACAAATTATTGAATTGGAATGGAATGTTCTCTCGTTGATTTTAATTGTGAGAACAAAATTTGTTATGAAACTTTTTTTATCCCGACGAAACGAACGGTTTGATAAATCAAGAATCGGATGGATTGGTAGCGCAAAGAAATAACGGTCGCCTTATGGACATGCGGCTGTGCCTATCTCGCATCAGATACTCGGTATAATGGCATTGTACACCGTCGTGTGTCGTGAATTTGTGTGTCTTCTTTTCTTCATTTATGCAGGGTGTCTCGGGTGTCGCCACAAATCTCGACGCCGTTGCGCGCCGCGATATAATTCACGTTAAATCGTAACTCGTGTTCTCCGGTCCGGGGCAAAAATTGGGACTAACTGTAATAGAATGTTCAACATTTGTATATATCTCGTGGACCCAATTTCGGTCGCATAATAGAAAATCCACCTCATTCAATTTCATATCTTTGAAACATTGAATGGGACGCACGTCGGCGTCTAATTTATAGTAAAATATTGTAAACGTTGTTGGTCCCACCGCCATTCAAGATATGTAACTTCGTATTTGCATAATCAATCGGCGATGGGGTCGTCAAACTTCAGGTGATTCATCCCACAAATATGGAATTCAACAGTTTTCATTTTTTTCGAGCCAAAAAGTCACTGACTTTCTATTGTATACGATAAAATTTTTATGTTTCCAAACTTTGACGACGGGACGGGAAAAAACACGACGTTTAGTCAAAATAAACCAGGATTTTGAAATATACGATAATTTGATGTTTTTAATTTAAAATTAAATGTTTCTAATTGTATTATTTTGTAATGATTTTTTTTTCATTTTAAAATTATTTAACATCATTTAAAATGTAAAAGAATGAGAGGTGAATTCATATAAAATTTACAACAAGTATGTTTAGGTATTTTTAGATAAGATAAAGTTGAGTAAAATCTGCTATCTACTTTTTGTAAATGTTATACTGTGACTTCTTACCGTTTGTTTGGAAATTGCCAAAAGTTTTTTTTTTTTTTTGCAAAATATGTGTCAGAGTCTGCGACTTTGGTTTTTTAGCAAAATTTCATGGTATTTTTCAAGAGAATGTGGTGAAAAAAAGTTGTAGCCAAGATTACCATACCGATCTGAGAATCCAAGGATATCTTGTCGAGGATCCTCTGATGAGAGATATATTCTCGAAATGCGACGATTATAAGAAAACGTTTTATATCAGACCGCGCGTCAAGTGTTACTAAAAATGATATTCGCGCCTTTTTCGAATATTTCATTTACGAGTGGCTCGTCGACTTCCTCAATGGGGCCTTGTCGTAGCGATGAATAATAAACAATTATAAAATTCTCTGATAAATGAATGTCACTCGCAGATGAATGACTGTGAGTCCAACGTGTGCGTGTAATTTTCAACATGAAGAATTTCATATGAAATATATGACTGCGTCGACGAATATGGTCAAAAAAAAAAAGTTACACGAATGCAATTTTTTGCACTTGACCTAAATTTCCCCAAGAAACAAGAAACAATGAAACTTTATTGTTCTTTCAAAGTAAATTTTTTTCTTTAAAATTGTACATGAAGATTGGTTGCAATTTACAACCCATGATGGACATTTTTAATTTGTCAAGAAAAAAAAAAGTGGTTAGAATGTAATTCACAGGTTGATTTTGATCGCTCGATTTCATTCTAAGGCAGACACTTTATCGACAAAGTTGACGATCTATGGAAGATGTAAACTCGCTAGGATCGTAAATCTGTTTAAGATTAATTATACCGCGCGGCTCAAAATAACATATCGGAACGTATTACGGGGCGATTAGTTATGGACATGTTTGTTGCAACGCTGTACATTCGTAACTCACAGCGCTCAGCTTTGCCTGCCAATGTTTTATGGCGCTGTTGGCATGGAATTTACAATGTAAATTCATAACTCCATTTGTAATAGAGCAGATTGTTTTGCGCAGAAAGTAAGAAAAACGAGCGAGCTGAAAGAGAAAAGAAACGCGAGTGGAAGAAACACGAGCGCTGATACGTGCAAAAAGTCAAAGCACTTTTGGAGTCATTGACACCTTGGGAAACCAGCCAAATTGAGAAACAATTTTCGGTTATCTTATATTTAGCTCTGAACATTAGGTAACACGACAGCTTTTTTTCTTTCAACCTTAATATTTTTGCCTCCTTTTCGAGTTTACATAAATGATGTAAGCTCATATGTAAGATTATTATTCTGAAATGGGAAAAAAAGAGCCGAGCAGAAGAAAGTTTCGAGGATTTTTTTTGTCCCGATCGGAAAAGAAAAGTGAAAATCGATAATCCAAAACCTACGCAGGGATTACAAAATTGTTCGGAAAAAAAAGGGGAAAAAGTTACCGAACATAATTCGGTTTCGGACGTTTCAATTTAGATTTTCATCACGTTTGCAGGTAGAGAAGAAGAGGATAATCAAATTTCGCGGGGTTAATGATTTTGTTGCGCGGACGATAAATCAGCGACGCGTTTCATGATTATAAATAGCGCACAAAAGGAACGATCGTGGTAATTGAAAAAGGCGATCGACGAAAGCGTGTGCGCGGCTGGAGTAAATCGTTTCTCCTTGGCCGATTAGTTCTTCGATGCATATGCATTACGGGGTCGTGTGGAGGAGCGCAGGTGCGCGCACCAGCGTTAATATATATCAACAAATTATTCCTAACGGAAGTTTTCTGTCACAATGAAAAAAATGCCTCGAACAATGCTCGCGGAAAAATCACGATCTGGAGCATGTCATGAGAGAGATATTTGCTGCTGAAAAAAAATTCAACCTGTTACCAGTGACTTGACCTTCGAATAAATGAATGATTATTATATCGGAATATTTTATTACGTGAACAGGAGAGAGAGAGAGAGAAAAAAAAGCGTTTCTTGTACGTCGGCTTTTGTGACTCAACTACAAATTATTGTTATATCGTTAGATCTAATAAAAATGCTATTGCATATAAACAACAATTTTTTCGTTGCCGCCCCCTTTTCGCGAACGCGAAAATTTAGTTAAGTGTTACGCAAGGACGGTGTACGCGTAATTACCACTATCGCGAGAATTTTGTTTATTGACGTTCCGCGAGTATAACTGTTCTTCTCCTACCAGCTCTCGCGGCGATACTAATTTTCATTCCTCGCGATTCGATATCAAACAAATGTATAAATATAACACGATAGCGCTCTATGTTATCAGAGACATGCGATTCGTACATAGAAATGCGGACGGTAGTAAATATCGTCTGGACCCTGCATAGGTCTTCGCGAAAGGTCGCAGATCGTGAATAAGAACTCGACTATCGTGAGTCACTTTTGGAGCCAAAGTTTGACTGATCAAGGCGTAAAACAAACGAATATCTTCACGACACATCTCTCTTTTTTTTTTCGTTTTCTCTCTTTCTTTCTCTCTTTCTTGCCCCTTATCTGTAACAGGAAGTCATGCATTAAAATACATCGTGTTTTTCTTACCAAGTCTTTCAGAGAGGATGAAAAGTATATATAAATGATACTCAATCAAATTGAAAAGAATCGTAATTATAGTTTGGATTAAAAATGACCCTCACAGGTGGCCTAGACATTAATGAGATGGCAATTAAAATTGAAATCGCGCGTTTTAATTGATGGTTTCAATTGAAAGCGTTTCAGAGTTTTCGGCGGACAATTTATATGTGTGTCTAATGCGCCGAATTTTTATCGCGCCGAGCTTTCTCTTAAGAAAAAGCTGTAGCCGAGGGCCAAGGTGGCCGAGAGAGGCCACCTTGAATCGGGCCACACGTCGCTTATCGGAAGTGGACGGCTTATGAATATACACTTTTCTCACACCGGCCGTTTCCCTTTCTTTTCCCGCGCTTCTTGCTAATAAAAATGTACATAGTTTCTGCACAGTTCATGATACTCTAGGAATATATATTTGACGCCTCAAGACAAACGACATACGGGCCGTAGAGTGTATATGAGAAAATCCAGCGTTTTTTTGCCCTCTTCCCTCTGAAAACTTTCTTGTTGACTGATAATCTGCATCCAATTAAAATGATGTTTTGATAATTTTCACGTTCGGATTTTATAATACACGTTGACTTTTCTTTTTCTTATTTTTTTCCTTTCTCGCGGTCAGCTCGAATGACTTATGACCTTTGCAGTGATGAGGTTCAAGTGCAATCAAAAATATAAATTTCTCTCGTATATATACGGCTAGGTCATAAATGTAGTTCTCCATAAGGATAAAGTTCATCTCCTGGATCCTGTAAAACTTTTGTTGCGAATTTATATTTTGCGTCATGCGCACGTAACGGGTCGTAAATATTTTTTTTGTTTCCTTTATATATGTTAACAAAATGTTGATTTTTATAAACGAAAATATAATTTCATGCAATAGAGCTGAAAAATAAATAACGAGCGATCGTATAATGAAATTCCGCGCACGCAAGAAAGAAAAGACGTTCTGAATGTTAAAATGCAAATCCCGCGCAGATTGGCGGCGCATAAATCGAAAGAGCGCTACACGTCGTCAAAAAATGTAATGAGTATGTTCTAAGATCGACATGAATAATACAAAGTGAAAGTTCGTTGTACATGACATGTCGACGCTCTTGGTAGCAACAATGGAATATAAAATCCATCGGGACATGAATCAATCGATATGAATCATTAAATCAACGATAACGATATACAATCTTTGAGCATAAATTGCGACACGCGTGTGTGTTCTCTTGCACTTCTCATTATCTCCTCCTTTTTTTTACGCCATCATCTGCAAAAATATTGGCAATTACGAGAAAACAAAAAGTCAAAACGACTCGACCGCGGCCCCTTTGCTGTTTTTTCAATGAATCCAAATGTCAATCCGAATTTCAAATGTCACGTGATTTATACGGCTGGGAATGAAATTTAATGATTTTTCCACGATTGTAAGAAAAATTGACGGAAGAAAGAAGTAAAAAAAAAGTATCGGAATGGGTTTCAGTAATCTCGTTCGGTCGATTTATACGTCGCATAAGCGATCTCTAAACTTTCCCCTCATATTTAGAAAAATGACGCAGACAATGAACGCGCACCGCGGCCGGACGCATTGTTTTTGTTTAGTCTGCAAGTTGTAACAGCTAGCCCCGGAGTGACGCTTCGAGAGTTTCTCGAATTTCCTTTTAACGTCAGAGGCACTATTTGTTGCGCCGGTTATAATCGATTTAGACATTTGAATATACGCGCCAAAACACAATGTGCACATATTTTATACACCGAACGGACATTTTTTTGCAATCGAAACTTGCATACTTTTCAACCAATTCAGACACAAAATTGTATAACTTATTGTATTCAAAATCCAGATCTTGATTGTCAGTTTTAGATAAGCTATATATTTTTCGATCCAGAGTATACAGAACCCTCTAGTTCGATTTTTCGCCGATACAAAAGCTTTAGGCGATTATTCTAACACACCCCATGATTGAAATTAAAATTGAAAACGAAATAGTCTGCAATATATTATTGCTAACAAAATTTAAAACTGAGAAACTTATACATTTTTTATCAAATTAATTTATCTGAATATTATTTTAATCTCGTTAATTGTGTTTTTTAGTTGAAAATTGCAAAACAAATGAATTCACATGCAAGATCGGCTGATGTATGAAGTTTTTTTTTAATGATATGAATACAATAACGAAGGAAAAGAAAAAAATCTGGTATCACCCGAGTAAATATGTATAATTAATTGAAAATTGTAGCATAGCGTATAATATGGGTAGAAATTGAAATAATGCGCGTTGGAACAAATAGCGATACGCGGCACACGGTGGAAATGTGAGTTACAAACAGTCGATTCAATTTCGATACCGTAATATCGTATGTACAATATGATACGTGGTACACAATAGAATTGTATACGCACCATAACACATGTCCGCTCGCATACGGCAGTCACGAGCTGCTCGCGCAATGGATAACGATAGGGAACCGTTAAAAGCCACAACCTCTCGGCTCTATTGTTGGCTGGCAATTGCGTTTATGCCGCGCGCGAGCGCCGCCGATGCCGGGGCTTCTCATTTTATGACTTATACCCCAAGCGGAAACGCTTGTCCATCCATTCGTCTCTGTACTACGCATATTATATTTACGTGTGTGCCCGTACGTGTCTATATATGCACATATATATTTACACTCCACACCGTATATCGGGTCAAAGGTGTCTGTAAGCTGCGTCACGAACAAGCCCGCATCTTCTAAGAAAGCTTCCCGTGCTAATCCCGAGTCACGATTTAGTTTTCCCGACGAACTTTTTTTTTGATTGATTGATTATAAAGTAATTAATCATCCGAGGTCAATCAGTCAGCGCTGAGTAGGTGTTAATAATTAATCCAAAGACTCTTTTCATTCATTAAGATTTTTTATTTTCATTTTTTATTTTTTTTTTTTTTTTTCATCTTTACATCTCTCTTCTCTTCCGCAAAATTTTTTCACTTGTACTTACAATAATTCACGGGAGAACCATTTCATTTCTCCTCACATGAAATTCCTATCGCTGATGCCATCTAAGGAGCTGAACAAAGTGTCAGTAAATACTACCAATTTGTCACTCGTCATTCAATTTCTTTTTCCTGCCATCAAAAGCGAGTGCTACGTAAAAAAAATCTCCCATTTTTGCGGTGAAATCTTTGACCTTTACATATTTTTCTCTTCCGCCTTTTGCTCTCGGCGTGAGTGCGTCGCTAGAAAGTGCGCGCCACCACGTAATCGCGACGAATTTCATCGTGAGATGCGTGGTACACCTATTTCGCAGTCTTGAAAGGAACCGGTCATTAAAGTACATTATATTTTTGCATGGCCGGCTTTCTGTGCAAGTGCGCGCATAAATAACGCGAAAATTTTCATGCAAATTGGCAGTTTTTAATTGTGTATGCGCGCACCACCAGTCTTGCCGGGCACCTGCTGAAGGATTGATGTAACGATGACAATGTTCGTCTGGGGCACTTGCGAAATTTGTACTCGCGAAATGAATTGCAATCGTGACTGAACTTTGGTCGTTGGAAATCGTACCGTTTTCATTGATCTCGAAAGTGATTGAGACGTTAATATCAACAGAGACGATGGCAAAGCAGCCATAAATGAAAGTTGGAAATTTGAAGAGAGAGAAACCTTTTTTTATTGTTATTATTTTTTCGTTTTTTATAATTGTTTGTTTGTTTATCGTTTTTTTTTAATTTTTAATATTTCTCATTTTTTAAAAATATTTTTCATTTTTTCATTTTAAACATGGTGACTAATTGAGAAAATGGAATAAATTTAATATCTAATTGGAAAATTTACGTCAGCAAATATTTGTCCAGTTGCTAATCGTTTCCTTAGAAGCTTCCATCGTGACCATTAGAAGAAGCGTCAATTAGACTCTCTCAGCAAATATTAAAACACCGGAAGAATCAATGGTCCAAGAAATCGTGTGTGCATTATGAACCGCGAACTTCCGTCTGTGCGGGGTTATGACTGTTAATGTGGGCTGGGCGCGCGATTTGCGCGGCGTTGCATGGCGAGCCGTTAATTTCCCATCGAATAAAACCCGCTGCGAGATCAAAGGATAATATTTCTCACACTGCTCGACAGAATAATCGACGCGCACGCAACGCGCCGCAGTGCCCCTTTGACGTTTTGTAACACTCGCGGACACACGCAAACAATCGCGCCAGCGACACTCCGGATAGAAAATCCGCATGCAAGAAAGCTTCCACACTCTTGTAGGAAATCAATTTTCCCGAAGGATGAAGGGAGGGGTGGGGGCAGAATTGAAATGTGGAAATTCATATAGTTGCATCCGAGATTCCCATGCCGACTACTGGGAAAAAGTAAACTCACAACCGCCGCCAGATATACAAGTACCGGGAAAACAGATCAGGCTTATTTTCCTTTGTGTTTCTATCCATACTGTAAAGTCTGATCAGTTTCCTTTTACCCTGCTGCTTAGATGGGCTTGTACTTGTTTCATCTGCACTGATACGGAACTACTTACACTTTTACTTTTCTTGGAATATCTATTTGCAACTACAGTCAAAACTGCCTCGAGGCGAATTTCACTGCCTTTTGTAGCGAAACTTGGTGGGGGGAGCCTCGCGGTAATCTCCGCCCACCAGTGGTGGGGGAAGCTAAAATGTTGGCGTTCGTTGTGAATATGCCGCTAGTTATAGTTTAACATAACCTCACAAAAATTGAAAAATCATTTAGACAGTATGAAAACAAAACATTTACAATGATTCAAGTTTTGACTGTAATTTATTTAGTCAACGCCACCTAGTGACGTCAGTTGGAACTTGTATAAATAAAATTATAAGAAAATAAGTTTTAAAATTGCTAATATTTGCATGGATACGTTATATAGAAAAATGCAGTAACTGAAAAAGGCGGTTCGACAGTGCAATATGCGGTGAATTTTTCATTCCACGGATCGAGAGACTGGACGGCACACATTTTCGCCATAATTGCTCTGCGAGTCTGGTCAGAAACAACCCAACTTTTGTTCACCGGAGCTTTTTTTGCTCCAGACGGCGCGTATTCACGCTATGACTCATATAAATACCTCGACTGTTTTACATGTACTTAGCGTGTATGCTGTCCAGAAAAACATCCTCCACTAATTTCGTCTGGCGTCGAGTTAAATAATATATCATCAAAGGTTTTACAAAAATTCCATTAGTCTGAACTATGCGAAATTAACCGAACCAATTTTATATATTCCTCTTCATCAAAACTCTGTTGCCTTTTAAACAAAATAACAAAAAGAGACACGAAACTCTCGTTTTCCTTTGATTTATACATCTCATACGTCAAAAACCGCATGCGAGAGTGGCTCGGTTAGGGACGAAGAAAAAAAAAAAGAATTTATCTCCATCCCCATTAATTTCTCGATTCGGCGAGCCATTTTAAAAGTGACGACTTAGTTCAAAATATTGTTGCGTCCTCCTAAGCGAAATAAGTTTTGCGCCAAAACGAGTGGCGCGGTGTCAGGTGGAATGATGGATTGGGGAAACGACGCTACTAAATCAGTAACATCATAGGCCTAAAAAAAAGGGCAGACGACCTTCGTCAGTGCCTGACAGATTCCGTCATACAGTCAGAATTTATTTCATTTCCACTTGTCGCGCCGCAGAAATTCGAGGCTCCCTCGGCGAGCCGCTTATCTTCCAATGCAATAACACCCTGCGAGAGATTGCTCCACGTCGGGTTGAATTTACGTCCTCTCCTCTCCTCCCAGCCTTTAACTTCATACTTGAAAAACAAAATTTTTTTCTTTTTTTTTTTTTTTTGATCTCGTTAACTCAAACAATCTGAAATCGTTAAGCGGCGTAACATTTTATGCGAGTCAAATGAAGCGGAATGTTCAAAATGGCCACAATTATACCGATCAAAGAGGAAAACGCTCGTTTTTTGTTCCGCGAGGCCAATTCATCAAACAAAAGCTCGCTCTCGGCAAAGTCTGAATTCGAAATGCGCGCTTCTCTCTCGTTTCGCGGATTCTCCGTCGCACTCGCCTTGACAATTTCCTTGAAATACTTTAGTGACTACAAAGTGTGTACACGTATTTATATTACTTCGATCATTAGAGTAATCACACATAATACGTAACAAGGCGCGTCGCATTCAAATGTTGCAGCGCGTGCAAGTGTAACGAGAAAATATACGTATCTGTACTCATTCACTCGTTCATTAATTTATCAACGTCCACGCGAACCAGCCGAAGCCATAGATTTACATACATATTATTTCAACAAAAATACCCGAGCGGAACCAAAAAAGAAAAAAAAAGAAAAATGGAACCCGCACGAATGATAACTATAACAGAACTATTATAATTTGTACTTGACACATTCAAGTCATGCTGCTTGGCACGCTTTTTTGTCGCCGGGGTAATTACATCGCTCTGACTCCTCTCATTCCGTTTTGTTTCCATCTAAAGCTTGACTTGACTCGTAACTCTATTAAGTAGTCGGATCAAATTTCTTAGTTTTATTGCACGTTCGATGTAATTTGAATAAAACTCAATGAGAAGTTCGTTCTCAATGATTGCAATCGCTTTCTCAAAGCTCCATTCCGGATTTTCCCAATGTCACACGAAACGTCAAGTGGAATCAAATGAGACTCTTCAATTATAATCATGCCTGATTTAATTTTCACTTAATTTCTTGTTCATTTTCATTAATTTTATTATATCTATTTTTTTTAATCGCAAAATAAAAATTTGTCACTATTTATTTGAAAAGTGGTCGCGTTTTTTCAGACATTTTGTGTTTTTCCTCTGAGAACATTTTTTTTTATTTCTGGAGAACAAAACATTGGTCCGGAAATAATTTTTTTAGTCTAAAAATTTAAAAAACACAGATATGTTTTGTCTTTTGTCTTTTTTTTTCAGAAATTTTTTGTTGAAGATTATTTTGTTGAACTAAAACTAAAATGCTGAGAATAGTGACTTTATGATCCATGTGAGTTATTTTTTGTTAGAGTTGCTAATCGTTTGAACACTCGACAAGCCGGACGACCAACTAAACTAACCAAGTAGGCAACCAGCCAATCCGGCTGTATGATTATAATTATCGTTATTTCGAGCGAACTTGTTTTAGCGCGTCTGTCGTCGCGTTGACTCGAAATAAATGAGACATATGCGATTGACCGAGGGAACAATGACCAGGTCCAAGATAGACTTCTAAATGAGAATTATAACTTAACCGCATCACGGCCAAAGAAAATATCTTGTCAAATTATTTATCTTTCTGCAAATAAATCGTATTACTATATTTTGACATGAAGAGATGAATAAACGTATTTTGTTCGCCAATTTCACCATAAATGTTAAATACGTATATATGTCACAAGCAGCAACATCGTCGGCAGTTTTTTCGTCATTTATGGTTATAAGCTGAGAACATCATAGAATTTATAGTTGATTTAAGAAAATGAAATTGTTATTTTGGAGCATTTTTACAAAAACTAGATAAAAAACTTATGTCCATCACAAACATAAATAAATCAATCTAAAAATTTTACAAGATAATCCACATTTGTATTACAAAGTAATAAAAGTAAAACTATTTTTGTATTTTTGATGAACTCCGATTTTCTAATAACGGAAACGAGTCGAATAACAAAATCCGCCCGAGTTTTATCACATAAACGTAACGCCAGAACAATAAAGACCTAGGTGTTATGTTGCGTTAAGTGTTACAGTCGCAAACAACTTATATAAGGACAAGTTATGTACGCAGCGGCGGGGGGGAGGGGGGGGGAGTCCAGCAAATATTTTAGAAATTTGAAAACAACGATTCCAAACAACGACAATCATTTTTTGTATGACTATTTTATTTTTTTATTATTGTTATTTTCATCGGTCGCGTAATGCGTTGAATTCACCAGCTTTAGTTTTCAATAGATAGTAAAACATAATGCTTCATTATTCAGCATCCCGCCAAGTTCAATATCATTCTTCAATTAAAATTCTCAATGAAACCACTTTATACCTTTCCGTTCCCAATGGAAATTCATGGAATTCTATTGATATTTCCCGAAGAATCTAAGTTATTCAGTATCTCTCGAGAAGTAGAATTGGGATGTCACATTAAATAGCCGTGGTGTGGCTGGCAAAAAAATTGCACTCTCGCGAATCGATCTGGTTTAGCTTAATTGAAAATCTGCCACTGGTTTCATTTGAAACCGGAGAAACCATTGTATCCAATTATGCAAAGCCGAGAACCAGAAGAGAGAGAGAGAAAAAAAAGGAATCGTTTAAACAGCGCCATCTACGTCGAATCTTGGATTTTTGTTTCAAACTATCGCGTCTCTCATTGGAAGTCCGGCCATTCCGTAACGGTTCTCGGTACCAATTGATTAACCAAAAACGACTGTAAAAATGCGAGAGACAGCTATCGCGTTGCTCGGTATCCGAATAAATTTGGCGCCCGAAAAAAGAGCGCACTGCCGAAACACAGGCGAGCGAGCAGTGCGGAGTTTATCGCCGGACAATAAAGTGGCTGCGATTTACCAACAGGCCCGGGCAAATAATTTGATTCGGATGCGTATTGTTGCCAGAGTCGATTCGGGCCTCTTTATTTAGTGTTTCCAATAAAAATTTTTGCACTTCCCCTTCTCCCCCTCACGAATTATTCTCCGGCTTCGTAGAACTCGTCAAAGGGTAATACCCTTGTGCGTGCAACTTTGTTTATCAAAATTGCAACCGAGCGCCGTTTCCTGGAACCCCCTTGTGTTCTTTTTGATTTGCAATCTTCACATTTGCGTTGTCCGGGACGATTCTTTTCTCCGCGCCATGCAAGAGAGAGATTCATCCTCTGATTTACGATTTTAATTCCACCTTACGCGATAAAATTGCGCGACCGTCGTTACAACGTCAATTGCTTAATTTGAACAATAAATAATCACCGGCGATAATTTCCGGCGATCGCCATTCGCGGTCGCGCCCCCATCGCGATAAATCGATCATCTTCTCTTTTATGCTCGGCGATAAATTGATCATTTTCATGGCTTCATTGAATCATCGATTGCCATCTACGGCGATCGAGCCGTCGCGATTTCGCGAGAACCGCCGCGCGTCCGCAATTGTCAACGCAGTTTTCGCGGCTCTTCCACTTTGTCATGATCACCTCCATTTCCCCATCGCGATTGCATCTCCCCCTCAACTCATACTTATCTTCGTTCGATCATCCTTACTAGAATCGCGCATTACCTCTATCCCCCTCTCTCTCCCTCTTTCTCTCGTCGCGCTCATCTTCATTACGCCGCGATGATCTGAATTGGCCATTCTTGGTTGGGGAATAAATCGCGAGGCGCACGCATAACTGCATCGCTTATTTATTGTTGGCAATAAAAGTGTTTGCACTTGGCGCTCTCTCTCTCTCTCTCTCCCTCTCGCTCGTCGTCGTCGCGACGGAATTTCAGCGATCGCATAATCAAACCGTAGGGGTATTACCCTGGCGGACGCATAACGCATGCACCCACACTCGCGCGCCGCGCATACGTATGGTATGCGCGAGCGGCGTAATCACTCTGACTTTGGAGCGCTTTCAAGAAGACAAGAATCTCCGGTGCGAGAGAGAACTTGGGTGCGAGCGAGAACCACCCGGAGGAGGGCAGCCAGCAGCCCCGGGGAGAACACGCCGCAATAAGCAGCGTTGCCAGATTGGCAGCCATTTTCCCCTAGCGAGCCCATTTCCCTCGAAGACATCACGCGAGGGACCCCAGATTGGCCCCTCGACCAAATTTGTCTAAACCATAAGTGCTATCCGTTCAATCGACCATTTTTGTCACAACCGACCGTTTATTTTCAATCAGTTCCTTCTTCCTACTCATCGCTTCGTACCTGCATCAGAGAGGCATGGGATGATTTTATCGAGATATATTATATCCCGCGTGATTGACTGCCGGCGAACTTTGACCGCGCCTCCATCGTTATGAGTAAAATTGAAAGTGTTATTTTCCGTATTGCGTGCGCTCCTACGTCCTTTTCTCAGCAACCGAGCCCTCCTCTTGTAGCTTCTAAGTTTTAGTCCCGGGGGTGGCTGAGAAAATTGTTAAACGCGCCGCTCGCTCGTTCCGATTTTATTTTGCGAAAAGTGGATCTTGTTTTACAATAACCAATGATATACGATTTAAAAGTTTTTTTTTTTCGGTCGAGATGAAATTGTTCCTCCTAGGTTTGAAAACAAGGTAAACTTTACGAGGAATATACAATTTTGTACAATTATTCATTTTACTCGAAACATTTTTCACCTTGAAACAAAATGAACTTTGACCCTGAAATGATTTTGCAAAGTATCTCGAGCTTGTGATTGTTAATTATATTTTTTAATTGATTTTTTTATTTCATGTTGCACAATGTAAAATGAAATTGCAAAATGAAATATTTGTCCTACGAAAATTATTGTTTATGTGAGAGGTTGTGTGCAAGTCATTACATAAGTTATATATATCCTGTAATAATTTTCCAAACGTAAAATTAAGAACAATCTGTAATGAAAATTGTTATACTTAGGTGCGCGCAAAATGTGTTACAAAACACTTAACTGCAAAGATATGTGATGGATAACGTACGTTAAACTGGGGCATGAAAAGGTATACATGAACGAGTGGGCAGAATAATGTATACGAATGCAATCTGCTTATTATTAAAATGAAATATGTCAAAATTAAAAAAAAAAAACAAACAAACGAATATCAATGATATACATTTTGCAAAAAGTTATTTTTATATTTCATATGGTTATTCATTTTTTGAGTAAAAAAATTTACCTGAAAAAAATGAATAAATAAATATCAAAAAATAAATTAAGATTTCATTAATTTAATTTTGACTATGAAAATGTTTGATTGAAATAAAAAAAAGTCAGTCAGGCATTCAGACAAAAATCTTTTTACACGAAAACTATGCAGCGTAACGAAACCAAGACCACGTTTTTCCACGAATCTAATCCAATGTTCTGGAAAAACAATCGGTAAAATAATATAATTGAATATCAATGACTTATCTTGAAATATACATGAATCGATAGAGCATGTTGATGTGTATCACTACAGAAGTCAAAAAGTTGCTATCTAAGATAAGCATTAATATTCATGACTTTCACAAACCTAAACCTCATTATCTGCGAATTTCGTTAACTACTTTGCATAAATGTGAACAACATCAAATCAACTTTTTTAACAGTTTTCAAAAAAAAAGAAGCGAAAATAAAAAACAATGACTTTCATTTTAATACAACATAACAAACATTACATATCGTTCTTTGAACTTCTATCTCTTTATGGTTTATTTGACGCATTTATCATTTTTATGTCATGATTTAAATAAACTTATCTCGAATCTACACATCCGATCGGATAATTTTTAAACATCACATCGACAGGTATGAACCTTTAAAAAACACCATTGGATAAAAAAAAGCTTGATAAAAAGTTCGAATGAATTCGGTCCAATTGAAAGAAACAATTGAAAAAAACGGTTTGAAGAGGAAAAAAAGCCCGTTCGAGCTCAATGACTACAAAACGTAGCATATTCGATGTTATCAAAGCTTGATCGCGTATCAAAAAGTCCATCCCAAGGTAACTCGACCTCGGCGGCCAAGGTCAGTGCTGAAATCTCGATGGGATCGGTCGATTGGGCGTCGATCGATTTCTGAAATCGATCTTTTTCTCGAATTCGCCTATTGGTATGATCGCGCAGCGAGTCTCTCGGTATAATTAAGTATCGCGAGGCACCCAGTCTCCGAGTCGCTCGGGCCCGGTCGCCGGCACTCGGCCGAGTTCGCGATCGCTCGGCTCGGATCGGTTGAAGTTGGCCAAGCGAGGCCAACCGGTCTGTCGCGGCAGTGGTTTCAGTCAGTACGTTCTGGTCCGCCCTGTCAGTGTGAGCCGCGGTCGCGTGCAGCGTCAACTCGTGCGAAGTGGGAGCCCACGGGATAGCAGGGAGGCCCTAGGCCAAAAACAGAACTTGCTCGCGAAAATAAAAATAACAAGAAAAAACATTCGAGTGCAAAGAGACCGAGCGAGGGACAAGGTGGGGGCATCGCGTTTCGGGGGCTAACTCGGCCCGGGCTACCGTTGTGTACTTAGGCCGAAAAGAAAGTGTAAAAAGAATCCGGGCGCCCGAAAAGAGAGGAAAAAAAAAGAGGAACCAAGAGGAAAAGAAAAGAGGAGCAAACGGGTGTTTGCCGCGAACGTGCAAACGAGGACGAGAGAGAAGGACGGACTGAGCTCGGCGCGGCGAAGGAGAAGGAAAACGTGATTGTGAGAGAGTGCGCCCTCAGGCGAATATCTAGACTCGCGAGACGAGTTCGTTCGTCCGATAAATACGCTCTAAATATCCGCGAGTGCCGGAGCGGCAGTGTAGCTCGGGGAGGAGAGGTTCTCCGTTGTTATGGTGCGTTGAGTTGTGCCGAGCATGGCGCGATAGTCCGTTGGGGCCCTGGAGATGACCATGTTCGGTACCCTTGTGCAGAGGCTCACCAGCCCGGTGACCTCGCCGAGTCCGCGACGCCGATTCAAGTCGCCCTCGCGATGGGAGGTGCAGAGCGACCCGGAGGACGAGGCCGTCACCCCCGTGCGCAAGTCGCGGGCCAAGCACATCCTGGACAAGCGCAAGGCCAAGTCCAGGGTGCGCACCCTCGACGTCGGCGAGCCCCAGCCGTGCGCCAACTCGCCCTGGCAGAACCACACCATCACCAACTTCCCCCTCAGAGGCACCAAAAGCCTCGGCCGACTCGATGGATTAAAAGAGGTGATTAACAATCATAAAATGGGTCAGCCTGAAAAGAGTCCAAATTCTCTAACATTTCCCAAGTCTCTTTTTCTAACCAACGATTGCACGTGATCGGAAAAAAATTTCTCTGCACATTAGAGACAATGAGTTCGTTCTCTCAAGTCGAACACCATCGCATGATTAGTCATGCGATTTTTCTTATGGTAGCATGAGATCATCTCGGTTGTGACAAACGATCATTGATTTTTCATTATTTCACAAAGTGACAAAAGAGAGGCCTCCCGACGCAAGTTCCCTTGAACATTGGAAATAACAAATCGTTCTGCTTCCCTAGAAGCGTTACAACTTTCTCGTGCTAACACTTTGTTACGGCGCTCATTACTGACCTTCGAAAAAGCATCTGTTTCTTTTCTAAGTAGAACTAGGTTACAGAATAAGAGCTCTCTGACGCATTAGCTCTTCGACGAATCGTCATTAGGCACTGTGCTGGTGCCAAATAAAAAGGTCATTTAAAAGTCCCGCGCGCGGGGGACACGTGCGGTTGTACAGAAAACTGGATGGACACCCCCATTCGCACCGCCATAAATGTATCTGCGGCCAAACATTTTACCTGCGAGCTTGCATTGCACAGGTACCTTTGAACCGAGGCACGATTTCGGTTGAACCTTCTCGGGTCGTGATGCAAGCGCTGCGTTGCGAAACGCGGTTTCGTTCAATGACACACCTTGGGTGCGTTCCGAAGAATGTCAAACTCGCGCGCGCAACAGCCTTTACGAGCCTGCTTTTGTACGGTTGAACATTTTGGAAAATCTAAAACGACATCGGGATAAGAGGTGTTTTGTCAGCGCATGTTTTCCTATCATTTTTTTTAGATAAGATGCGATACGAAATTAGTCCACCGGAACTGAGCCGAACATTGTACACAAAGCGTGTGTTGAACGGCTGCCAAAGTGCAATCCGATACTAATTTCTCCGACGAGGACATTACGCCGTCGAATTTTTGTAACCTGTTGAGGTAAAATTAACGCGCGGCCGGTCTATGTTTAGAAGCGACACGCAAACACGTGTTCCGCGCCAGACTCGCCGTTTAATTGCGCGCCTATTTTCGATCGCTCGAGAACACGCTTTTGGACGAATTTCCGAGATTATTTATGAACTCTAATTTATGGGCTTCGCGCGATGCGCCGGCGTTGGATCGTCGCACGGCGTTGATTAGCTTTCAAATGTGGGTAATTTGATCTCTCACTCTCTTTCTTTTTTTTTTATTCTCTCCCTCTCTCTTTTTCTTTCGTACTCTCTGCTGAACAGTAATCTTATACAGACAGACGCAAACAAAACGAGAGAAGAATGCTGAGATCTTACAACAATCGGTTTTCGTTGGGTCAACAAAATTTGTCGCCCGTGGTTGAAATGAAATACGTCTTTATGGAATAACCGTTTCTTCTCCTCTCTCTGTCTCCCGTTTTTTCTTTCCTCATTTGATTAACCGTTGCATAATATTGAAGAAATTATGACATTTGTTATAATACGTTAAATTTATATGTTTACGATGGTATGGGTATATACACGAATGTTAAAGGCACGCGATCTTCGAAACTTTTTGGGAGAGAGAAAAAGGTTATACCACTTACTGAGAAACAAAGTGGCTGAGTTTTATCATTCCAGTTTGAAAAGAAAATAACTTTTAACATTTGAATAAACGGACACCCACACGAACTTTTAATGTATTCAAAACTCGTGCGCGTTTCCGTTCTTCGGATCAAGATATAGGTTCTCTTTTTGTCGCGACGAGCGAGAGCAACGTGGATGGTTTTTAAGTTTAAAAAAAACGTACACAGAATATATGTTCTTTTTGATCAATTACACACGCACGTTTTTGTTTTCGTTCAACATACTCCTGTCTCTCTCTCTCTTTTTCTTTCTTGCTAATTTTAAACTTCTTAGATCCAGCGAAGCTTTCGGGTTCTAAATTTATCATCTTTTATGGAAATGAAAGCAACGGCGAAACTAGAATTTTTGATAAAAAGTTTCCACTCCGTTGAATATATTATAAAACAGGCCTGATTTGATGGCAGAAGAGAAGTCGTTTAAACGTACTCAGTTTTATCAATGTTTATATGGGTGAAGGATTGTCGTTTTAAAAGCGAAGGTATACCGCGCACGAATTCACAATGTATATTTTACAAGTCATCGCTTGATAAGAAGCAAATATTCTATTTGAGTTGAGCTGCTATCAGAATCCCCTAGCGTCTAATTGTTTGCCATTTTTCTCCTCCCCTTGACAAGTTAAAAGAAGGTTAAAACGGTTTTACGGTTTTTTATATTCGGCGAGACATTGTTTACCCAGGCTTCGTCTATAAAACGTGTAATTTATCATCCACCGAAAAGCGAAACTTCGATAGGGAAAGAAGGTGCAGGCAATAAAACTTCGATGCATTTTACGAGCAATCTGTCAGCCACTTGTGCTCACCAGCAGTCAATGATACACCATCCTTTTTTTTTTCATATCCCACCGGATATACAATTTTAGAAAGTTGATATTTGAATATACAATTTTCAATTTCACTTTCGACACGAGTTTTGTTTTTCTAGTTTTTTTCCTCCACTGTTCAATGAATCCGACATTTTTCTCACTGAACGAACGGTTTCTGGATCAACATTGTAAATAATCGAGGATTTAAGAAAAGCAGGATTGATTTGTATTTCAAGTTTTGAAAACATGATAAAATAATAAAATAATTAATATTTGTTCAATCTCCTCGTCTCGAAACTTTACGTGAGACCGTAAAACATGTTCCATCAAACAGAAAAGGGTTTCGGATGATGATGAAGAACAAGTAATTTATCAAAAGTACCGTTCGACTTTTTTTACTTTTTCAATCAACTCGATTTTCCGGTGCCGAATCCGAAGCGCGTCAACAAAAAGCCATTTTTCTTGTTGTTGTTCTCTCGCTATCAGATTCCGCGCGGTCAAACTCACGACGACACTGAAATTTCATGTCCCAAGTTGATTGTTAAATCAAGAATGCGAGCGTCATTAATGCGCTTAATTTGAAGCAATTAAGGGTTGATTGACGGTTGGAACAGTGCGTCATGTCGCTTCTGAGAACAGACATGGTCCGGCTGTAAACGCAGCCCTCGTAAAACACCGGTGTTACCAAATGCCTTGGCGCGATTCGTCGTCTCTTCGACAGTCGCCGTTTTTTGCCCTTTTGTGTCCGCTCTCGTTTCTCTTTTTTTCTTTTTGTCCCCACGAATCCGTGTCCGAGATAACACGCGATAGAGCTTGTAATCTAACAGCAAGGCGAGCTTCAAAGAAAGAAACAGGCCATGTAAAGGGGTTTAATTGATAAAAGCGACCTCGGGATCGAATTTTAAGAGGGAGAGGATACAAACCCGTGTCGAGTCGCGACGAACACGTGTATGATTTTCGAGGCGATTTTTGAACTGACGGGGATGAAAAAAAGAAATTCCGTTTCCCCCAAGCGGATCGTTCAATCTCGAAGCCAAAAAAGTTTTGAGCGAAAAAATGCGTGGTATCCAGGTTTTTGTCGCGACGCCGGTCGTCGTGTAGTTGCGACCAAAATGAAGAAACAACAAGTTGCGGCCTTCCGTTTTTTTTTGTTCCTGTCCATCTTCCTCGGAGACGTTGAGTCATCTCACACCGCAAGAGCCAGTCGAGCAGGCAATAACGCCGGCCGGAGACTAAAAACCTATATTCGTTGGAAAGCTCCACCTTATACGGGCCGAACTAAGGTTTCCACTGCGGTCGAACATTCCGCAGCTCCGGCCGTACACTTGAAATCACGCTCGGCTTTAAAAGAGATGGTAACCGTAAACCGTGGAGGACCATGCGAATATCTAGGAATGCCCAAAACTAGCAAGCCATGCTTCCTCGAGGAAAAATTCCAGACTGCGTTAATTAGTGGATTCCAGTTTTTCGTAACGAGTCGGGGGAATCCGAGCGATCCGAAGGTCCCTGGCACCAGGGTTTTGTGTAAAAGAAATTTAGGTCTACGGCTAATTGGTCTCTGCAAGGCGAAAATACAACTCCGAGCGCAATTATCTTAACTAAACAAATTTGCATTTCAGTTGTGATTTCAAAAGAATGATTTTTTCAAGATTGTCTGATGTTTATTTTTCCTTTTACATAAGACTTGTCCTTCGGAGTAATAGGAAGCGCATATGAATTTCAAAATGTTTGTTATGCTCGCTAACGAGCATGAATAAAATTTCTATAAACCCGTTTCTTTTCAACAAACTCATAACATCTTATCTTTTTCGATTCCTTTTCGTTTTACTTTTTTAATCTTCGCTCTGCATTAATGCGGGGATACAATTTTAAGATCAAAATAGAAAGAGAGACAGTGAACAAAAAGAAAAAAAAAGAAACATCATAGTCTGCGTTTTGTGCGATGAAAAGAAAATAAAAGCCGCGCCACGATAACATCAACTGGCGCGTGCATATTTCGAGCTCGAGCGTATTAAATGACATAATAGAATTGTATCATTTACACGTATATGCCGGGACAATAATTTTGCGAGACAAAAACACACGGCTTCGCCGAAACGGTCTTGTCTCATTTTGCCACGACGTTAAACATTTCATTCGTCCTGTTTTATCTCTCTTGCGTCGTCGCACGATCATTACATCTCTGCGCGCGAAAAAGAAAATTCGCCACTTTTTTAGCGACTTTCACGCGAGAAATTTTCTCATCGTTAAAGCAATTCGTCTTTCTTGGCAGCAAAATCCCTCTAATAACTTCCTCAATTGCTCTTCTTAAAGCTTATTGGTAAATCTGCAAAAGTAAAAAAAAAACCGCAAAAATTGTGTTCCATTTGCTTTCGTAGATCGGTTATTTGTAATTTTTCCATATTTAGTTTTTTTTTCTTTTTCATTATTAACGTGTGAAGATTACTTTTTTTTATGTTAACTCAAAGTAATTTTCCTACGCCCGAGGGAAAGTACGAACACCGAGTGCTTTTAAGTCAAAAGTTTTTGCTATTGAAGAATCACGAGAATTTAATGAGAATATTGTTTGCAAAGCTAAGTAGTCGATTACGTTTCTAATGGTTTCATACTTGAGATATTCTTGGTATAAAAGAGGTCTGTCGGACAGACAACAAGCGATTAGCCACACTGCAACCTTGGTTAAGAGTTCGAAAAGGTTAAGCAGAGGAAAGGAATGATGAAGATAAGCACAATAATTTACACTCGAAAAACAGGAAAGGCCTGTACGGTTCACTCCCAAATGAATAATATTCAATGGCCGATCGTAATCACACCGTCGTGCAAAAAATAATTGCGAGAACAATTCATCTTTCAATGATCTCAACCAATCGACGAAATATTATTTTGAAATCGACGAGAAATCTTTAAAATATGATCTATAAATTTATACTTACTTTAATTTTAATTTAATTTGAACAAAATTGTCGTTTATTATCATATAAACTAGAAATGACAAAAAATTCGACGACGAGCTGCGAGCTCCCACGATATTGTCGCGGATAAATATCACGTTTAATAAATCGAGCCGTAATTCGCGCGCCATTCAGCTGGAGCGATTATAACGAGCTCGATGCAATCACTCGGTATCGTTTTCGATTGCCAGCATAGCCGAGCCGGATCGGCAAACATTGTGAAATGTTTAATATCGTCGTATCGCGCTCAAATGTGCTTTGATTATGTGCGCGCCTATCGATCGGGCCGGTCGCGCGTTTCCTCCGGACGAGCGTCGTTATTTAAGACACGTCGCGCTCTTAATTACAACGTGTTACGAAAACGCGAATTAGTTGGTCGTATTGAAAATTGAAATAAAAAACCCGATGAATCGAAAACGAGTAAAAAAATGAAAAATAATTATTTAACTGTCGACCTTATATACGAGCAAAACAGGCCTGCAGTGTTCATTGATCTTATTAAGAAAGTTGTACGACTTGTTTGTACAAATGTTATCGCCTTTTTTTCCTGAAATCTTGTCGTGAATAATTTTCAGTCGCGAGGATCTTTCTTTTTATTGCAGTAATGATAAATCGTATACAGATGCGGCGAGGGAACCCGCTTTGATGCATTAAGCAAAATTTCAATTCAACAGATAGTTTTTAGGAACGGGGAGAAAAAAGAGCGAGGCTAAATTGAAGATCCGATATTCAATAACATCCAGTCATTTTCGCACCCAACACCCATCCATTTTCTTGACGCAATTTTCCCCGTCGGAGTTATAATATGTTTCTTGCGAAGATCGGGAACGTGTTTACTTTGGGCTTTTTGATTGACAGAGATGTAATTCTAAATTCAGCTTCCCACGTGTTCCTCGAACCAATTGCGACTCATTTCGAGCCCGTAAAATCGCGAGCATGATTTTCTGCCGATCGGCATCAGGAACCCGTGAAAACATGCAAACTTAATGGGACTTCTATAAGCGAACAAAATTATACCTTCGGCTCGCGCTCAAGTGCTTATTTTTCTAGGGCCAGTTTTTTTTACCTCCGCCCTTTCTCGATTCTTGCTTTTTCCTTTTCTTTCTTTCTTTTTTTTCATTTTCCCTCGAAGCACACAGCTGCGGTTGTAAAACAACCAGCAAAGAGAACTAAAGAGAAAGAAAGTCGGAGAAGAAAAGGTGCAGAAATGTTTGAAGTAAGGAAAGGTCATGGTGTTGGGGAATTCGACTTTGAATAGAGTCAAACAAGAGAGGGTCGATTTCCGGTGGCAGTGTTTTGTTTACCGCGCGACCCATTTGTATGCACTTTATGGTCCCAATTATACTCTGGCACTGCAATCCAGTGCAGCGAGAAACAAATTTTCGTGGGAAAAAAAAGAAGAAAATTTTCCGTTAAAGAACTGTAACGATGAAAAAAAAAATTGTTTGTAATTCAAATGATTTAATTCAAATTATTTTGATTTAAATTATTTAATTTTAATTTAAACAGCGAGAAAAAAAGAAGATAAATGAACTAGAAAAAAAGGGATTTTTAGAACACCTTATCGGACTGTTCTTCCTGATGATATAAGAGAATCTTACTTTTAGAACTGTAAAAGTTTTACCTATGATAATTGTGTTGATTCTGTCGTTGTTAAGACCATCGCAGTCGAATCAATATTAACATTTCGAACTACTCATACAACCGTAGTTGTTAAAACGCCTCTGTCCTACATTTCAGAGTGCAAATATCAGCTTTTGCTTTCGAAACAAAATGCACACAGCATCCAGTGTCTTTTGATTCAAGGCACTGCCCCATTTAGAAAGTCTGGAATGAAAAACGCTTTCGCTAATTGTCACCTAATCACAATCCAGCCGCGATTTCTTTGATCCGGTTTTCATTCGGTTGGGCAGAAAAAGTGTTTGAAACTTGTTCCTATAACAACGCCCAAGTTCAATCGAAATCGAACACTGAACATATTCCATTTCGGTCAATCATTTTTAATTGCGAGCAAAATTTTCACCTATATCAAATATACCAGTTTTTTCCTTTTTTTATTATTTTTTTTTTCATTCGTTCCTTTCTTTTTTTCTGTGGAGTTTACTTTACTTTTGTTTGCATTACCTCACAAAGTTCACCGACACAGTTCATTCGATGAATAGTTGAAAGTTTCAGGGTTCCGTAATTACTGCCGATTGACTGCTGAGCACACGAGTTTCTTATTACTTTACACGGAAAAAGAATCTTGTAAAGTATAATTGCGGCGTATCGAATTATCGCGCGATTAAGGAACTCGCGTTGCGACGTTAAGTTGCGAAATTTGCACCGCGATAAAGACCAAATAGAAAGGAATATCGGCAATGTTTTTAAAAAAAAAAAAAAAAAAAAAAAAAAAAAAAAAAAAAAAAAAAAAAAAAAAAAAAAAAAAAAAAAAAAAAAAAAAAAAAAAAAAAAAAAAAAAACGCAAGAAAAAAAAACATGAAATACTTCCACAAAAATGTTATCCGGTTGGCGTCATAAAAATTGTCTCAGAAAATTCTTTCGTGACAAAATGTGCTTTGCGACAGTTTGGAAATAAAAAAGGAATGAAAAATGAATGATAAAATGAATAAAAAATTTTTTTTCATAAATCTTGCTCACTGTTATGCGAAAATGGAATTTATAGCTTTGCGATCGGTAGCGCGTGCAGTCACGTACGCGCATGCGTACGGACGGATGAATCGCGTCGAGAGTTATTACACGAGTCGGCGACCTGGCCGAGCGTGTCAAATCATAGCCGCCATATCGCGCGAGAGTCAAAAGGTGGCTCGTCTCGGTGAGCGGCGGACGTTTATCGAACGGGACGCGGTTCCTCTTGGCTCTCTCGTATTAATGCGTACGTGCACGTACGTGGCCAGCCGAGCGAGTGCTTCGGAATGAGGGTTGACTCGCCCTTTTTGCATTTTAGTACGTCATTTAATGCACGCGCATCCGACTTTCTTTCATTCTTTCTTTCTTTTTTTGGCATTCGCCCGCTTTTGCAATCACGCACGCCAACTTTTGTTCGTCCAATTTTTGTTCACGCTAGACTGGCTATGACAGTTTTTGAAAAGGTCCGAACAATTTTTTTTAATCCCTTTGTTCAAGAACAAAACGAACAATAATTATTTTTTCTACAACTCATTTTTTTAAATCTACTACTTTATTTGTCTTATTTTATTTTAGTTTGTTTTATTGATGTTTGCGTTAACTTTTCATAGGAATGATAAAAGTGATATAATATTCTGGACGAAAAATTACACGTTTGACAAAGAGGCGCTGGATCGGATATTTATGTACATCAAAGTATAAAATAAATCTTCGTTTGGTAGTCAAATCAGACGTACAGGGTCGGTTAACAATTGGTGCACGAGTTTTCTCTATTGCGTGGGCTTGGAGTTGGAGAGTTGCTGCTTCTGCCGAACGTATTTCGAGCTCCTCGATCATTCGCGTCCTACGCGCTCTCGGACGTCACGTGCGACGTTAATAATAACCGCACTCGGCCGAGGCCTTTCTCTCTTTTCACGTCTACCGTGTCAAAAGAAGCTCATTTCCGTGATCCATAATATTTTTTTTCAATTGAAACTTTTGCCTTGCAAATAATTTTAAGTTTTTCATTATTTTATTCGTTTTTTGTTGTTTTGATTTTAAAAAATTTATTTTATTATATTTTTTTTTTTTTGCTTTTCTACCACCGTAAAAATTTCCATCCACTTTTTCTACTATTTCTTTTTATTTTCTGTTTCAGGTAAGTTGAAGAAAAGATCCAAATTGGAGAACTGATTCTATGTGAGTAGATGAGCATATGAAAAAAAAGGATGATTTAAATTGTAACTAATTGCTGTCGTTGGACAGCGAACTTCGTTTGCGTAAATATCACCCACGCACATCAACATTCATTCTTGTCCTGAACCTGAACCTATCGGCTTATCGCACCGCGACTGACCAGGCAGGATCTAATGTGAATAGAATCATTGTAAAATATGCTTGAACAAGCCTATAACAGACAAGAAACTTCAAAACATCTTTTTCGTATAAACAATTTTGTTTAAAAAGAAAAAAAAAGAACTAACTTAAAAAAAAATAAAAAAGCAAATTCCTTAGAAATTTGAAAAACAAAATGTTTTTCAAGTAAAATCTATATTGAATGTCCCGTTCATGGGACCCGAGGCATGATGCAACAATAAATTTAATATTTCAAGCTAGGAAAACACAGTGTCTGAACTGTGTGGAGATAATTTTGAAACGACATTATCTCGATTTGACATGTCTGCAGAGCCGCGGTACCCGCGAAATTTATCGATTCTAATTTCAAACATAGAATTGTGTGCGGACATTTTTGTCGCTGCTAAGCATCAGCGAGGGAGAGGAAAAGTCCTGGGAGAACTGCGCGATATGATCTAAATCTATCGCACGACCGGTTTTCTCTGTGGGACACTCTGCGCATCGCGCTCGAGATACATGCTTCATTATATTTGATTGCACTGCGCAAACCTCGGCTCTGCAAAAATGTCGCTGGTCTTACGCGCGGCAATTCGTATGATTAATCGTTGCGTCACTTTTTGTTTGTTTGTTTTTTTCTTCATTCAACTTTTGGAAGCGCTATCGGTTTCGTCTTGCCCGTTATGGAAGACGAATACATCAGTTTATCTAATTGAATCATTTCAACTCTTCTTATTTGCTTTATTTTCGTTTTTCTTTTTTTTTTTTTTTCTTTTTTCTATCACCAAAATTTTAATTTCTTTTGATAGGTACAAAGTCGATCGCAGATTCCAGTTTACATATATACAATTTTTTTACTTTGAAATTGTTAATGGAAAGTGTATACATTAAATAATGCTAATCACCGTAATGCAAAAACATGCCAGCCATCCAATGGGTATCATAAGATATAATTAGAGTCACTTTGATTTTATGTGCAGTTTTTCGCTGCTGATTATAGTTGTTCGAACATTGATTCCTTTTCCTCTTGCGCTCTACACTGGTAACTCAAACTAATTCTAATGTCGGAATATTCAATACCGAGTCAAGTTAGCGGTCTCGAATTATTATTATGATAAGAAATGGAAAACAAAAAGGTCAGGTTTTCCTCGACTAATATTAAAACTTCAGAAATTCCTCATCTCTTTCATTTTTGTCTCAAATCATCAAGCGAGAGATCAGTTTGTTCAACAATGTACGCCAGCTTTTCCGTAAACTAAATTTTAAAATGAAACGTGGCATTATGCGACGTTAGTCAGCCATAAAAATTTGGCAGAGTTAAAAACAAGCTTTCAGTGTGTTTACCAACTTGAATCAACAGAAGTGTTGAAACGCAAATTTTCAACCAGAGGTTGAGTTTATATTTAAACGTTTGGAAGACAAATTTTCAGACGTTCTTTTAATCATTCATTTTATCTGTTTTATTTATTTATTTTTTTTTTTTTTTTTAGTTTTTCATTTCAGTCTTCCGCAAACGATGAAGGGAATTAATTTCGCTGTTATTTCGCGGTTTCCCATCATGTCGAACGTTGGCAGGAATTGGCAGGACGGACGTGTCGTGTTGTCGCGCGTGTTATGTATTATTATTATCAGTATCATATCGTAACTGGCTTGCTTACTTATACATTCTAATACACTACACACGTTAGTCGGTACGTGGCGTATATCAGCGAGACGAACAAGGCACCGACGAGGCAGGACCGCGTTATAACTTATATAGGTTCATCCCGTAATCTACAGCTCCGCGCGGTGTCACTGATTACGCTCCGTGACTCGATTCGACGGCCTAAGCCAGTGTTATTCAAATATACGCCTCGTTTCTCCCGTCTGACACATGCGATCATCTTCCACCTTTTTATCGACCGATCTGCGCCGCTCTTTGCCGGCCGGCCAACAAAAAAAAATCTGCCCGTCCGACGCAGAAAATTTAATTAGAAATAAATTGTAGCTGTCGCGTCGGAATCGATCATTCGAACCTGATACGCATTCCGATTAGGAGCGATTTTTTCGCCCGTCGAAAATTAACGTCCCCGGTCGACTTAAATCATCAGCATTGAAATTTCATCTCGAAAAGGGATAAATTTGATCGCCGAGTTATTTGAATGTAATAATAAATATCGCTGATGGAGGCTCCCCGCTTGTTGTTCTTCTTCTTCATCTTTTTCAGTCGTTCCTTAGTCGACTTATTTATTTTATTATCTTTTTGTTTCTCTCTCTCTCTCTCGCTAAATTGACATGAAATGTTGCTAAACGAAATCGAGTAGTTAACTGTAATTTGACGCTCGCGATTTGCATGACAATGCGGAATGAAATTCATAAAAATTGACTCGCGCGGTATACTTCGGAGAAACAGAGGCCCTGGTTCGTTGATGCGCTTTCCGTAGGGGGCGCTCGGGTATTATACACCGCGCCAAAGCTACAATTGTAAATTATGGTTTCCTCTCTTTCTTTCATCTTCAGAACTTTCGAAATTACATCTTGTCGCCGTCCGAAAAATGTTTTTTCTTCCCTGTTCGCTGAAAATGGGCTTTACACAATATTTTTTCTTCTCTTTTTTTCTCTTTTATTTTATCTTTTTTTTTTTCCTTTTTTTTCGTTATTATTCTCTCTGCAGAGATATGGCCCGAAAGCACAATGAAATTACGGGAAAGAGAAATATAACGAGGGCTTGCATATCTTCTGTGACTCGTAAATTTGATTCGCGACTGGAAGTATTTCGTCGCGTTCAAGAGAGGCATGGGCAATAATTTGTATTTGGGAATATTCAGAGTCGATTTAAGAGTCTAGCTGTATCCTCTTCGTTGAATTTTTTTCGTTTTTTTTTTGAAACGACGGAATAAGAAATAAAAGAATGAGCCGTTGATTTATGCATGTTACGCCAGGAGGTACTATTTCTCCCCCTCCCTTTTCTTGGTCAATTTTGTTTGATTTTTTTTTTTCCTTTTTTTGAGGGGGGTTCCAATCTTAGTCACTCTTTGGAATGTCATATCCATTTGAACACATAATCGCCAATCTCACAGCTCGACGGATTATTTATGTTCATCTCTGGCGGATCAAGGAGTCAAAATTTAAGAGCTCGTTTTGCACATCGAAACGGACCAAAAAATTGTTCGATGAATCAAGGCATGATAACGCTGCAAAAAAGTATGGCTCAGAAACAATTTTTTGTAGTCATTTTGCAAACAAAATATCCTTTATAATTAATGAGGTAAGAGATCGTTTCACATTGTTTAACAAGTGACTAAAAAACGCTTCATTTATTTATTTATTTATTTTTTTCGAAAATTTTAATTCTTAAGTGAATCTCTCAGAGGGGATAAATTGAATTGCCGATTGAGATAAGTTTAAACATCTCTCCGATTTTATGCTTCGATTAAAAAAGGAAGAATAAAAATGGACCTGATAGAGGCTTGCTTGGTTGTGGCACACCTGGCTAAGTCTGCCGTTTGTGTCGATGACTGCCGCTTTTGGAAGCGCATCAAGACAACGACGCAGTTCGCCGACTAACCTTGAACTTTAATCACAGCCGAGAACGACCGAGATCAGACTGCAATTTACTTTGACCTATTAAGGCAGGCTCGTCCCATACGTCGTTACACTTGCATCCGATCGCAAGAAGATCGTCCGTCGCTTTTTTTGCAAAAAAAAACCCCGCCGCCGCGATACCGGCCAACACCGTTTCTAACCTCGTTACTCTCTCGACAACCTTAGAGCCTCGCCGTTTTCTTTGCAATTCCTAATATATTGCGCTACAAAGTGTCAATTGATTGTAATTTATAATCCCACCTGAACAAAATTGATCAAAAAGGTTGTTTTCATTTTTCTTTGTTTTATATTGTTTTGTTTTTTTCTTTCTTTTCCGTTGTTTTTTGATCGTTCTTGTTTCATTAGTTTATTCCTACTTTTTCAATTTCAAATGACAAAGAAAATACTTTTTCTTTTATTCACCGGAAAGAAAAACACGGATTAATTATAGTGACACAAACAGAGGAGGCAATTAGAAAAATGCCGCGCGCTGTTTTCTTACATGGCAAATCTTAACAAGCGCCGTGACGACCGAAAGGCCATACGCGTTCGTATCGTTACTTTGCGTTGAGTCACCGTTGTTAATTTGACGAGCAAGGTGTATTCATTCATCGGCGAGTGAAAGTTGAGCGCGCGCGATCGTATATGAAATCGCAATTATCGGCCGAATCGTCGAAAAACAAATGCAACGTGCGCGCCATCAACTCACGTGACCGGTGCCTCTCTTCAGTATACGTGATTGTATGTGTCGCATTTTACGTTATCTCTCTACTCCATTCGACTGGCGCATTAAAAAAGTCCTCTCTCATTTTTCTGATGCCATTTAAAATGATCGATTCAGTAGCTACGATATTTAATCAATCATCGCAGCTTTTTTTTTCCTCCATTCTTTTCTAGTCCTTTTATGTAACACTTTTTTTCTACTTCAGAGAAACCAAAAGAAAGTTCATCAAGCCTCTCTTTCACCGAAAAGTCAACCAGAACAAATCTGCCCGGCGGAAGAGTGTCTCCACTTGTACAATTTCATTCAGTTGTAATTAATGCCACGCCGATGAGTGCTTTTTTTCGTCTTAATGTACACATAACACCTCCATGAATATTAATCCGAATTGCGTCAAAATTTTATCGACAAAATTTACAAGATATGATCTATTGATTATGCTGTAATATTTTCTTTGTCGGTTCCGCTATTTTAGGTCACAGGTGTTTCATTTTTATTTCATTTTTTTTTATTTCAGAAAATAAAAGTAAACGATGGGAAGTGCATCTGAAATCTGTCGAGCGCGTCTGCACTTTTTTTTGTTTTCATTTGTTTGTGAATTTCAATGGGGACATTGGTTTGATGTGTCGAACCCGCATTTAATAATGGGGGTCCATTGTGCGACCCTTGCAAGTGGCATATGCCCACGTCACATTGCATTCGCACGCACGCCTTTTGTAGGATACTGCGGAATCAGGCTGCACTTTTATTGGTACTCGTTAGTTGCAATTTACTTCTTTTCAAGCCGCAACTGTCGTCATTACGCGCAAGCATTAGGCTTCATTTTGTTTCTTTTTTGTTTTATTTCGTCGCGCGGGGGCTCAAAGTTCAAGCGTGCGCGGTTTAACGCCATCGTTTTATCTCATATTCCATAAATTCGCAGCTACGTTTCCTCGCAGAGTTGCGTAATTAAAAGGTTCTTAATAGAGAGGAAAGGTAATTAACGCACACCGTATTACAAGAATCTAGTTTCTCTCGGAGGTTTATGATCTTTTCTAATAAATTCGTAAGGACCCAAGTTTTTTAAAAGTTTTTCTTTCAATCATAATTTAATCCATGGGAATTTCGAGTTTTGCCTCTTCTGTCTAGAGAGAGGGGCTCTTCTGTGGGACTCGTAACTATCGTCATGCTGGGAACATAAGGCGCTTTTGAGACGTACTTATGAAGTGCTATATAGAAATTATTATAAAAAATTTATTTTAAAAGATTATTTTTTACAGTTCATAAATTTAATTAAAAAATAATTTAAATTTCCTTTACAAATTTAATTTTTTTAATTACATTGTGTATTGTAATTACAAAAAATATTATTTTATTTTTATTTATCTTTTTAATTATTTACAGAGTAAAACAATAGAATAAAAAGAGTTTTGTTAATAAATTGCAATAATAATTAACTTATTTGTAGCTTGGCGTCTCGTAAGGTTTTTTTTTTTGTTTTAAAATCTCGTCCAGAAAAGTGGGTCTCACCAAAAACTTCTCTAGAACTATAGTCGTAACTTGAGATTGACTTGTGAAATGTTTACTAGGGGAGTAATTCAATTTGCGTTACGTAAAAATGTGTTTGGATTACGACAGGCGGAAGATTTTATGTAATGTTCATCACGACGAATCACAGAGCCACCGAGATGAAATCGATGAAACCAGTGTCCGTTCAGCTGCAATATACAAACTACATTCATCATATTTTCTATTCGTTTAGTTTAAATTTTTTTTGCAAGGCCTTAAACTGGCACGATTTATTGATTAATTTAAAAATACCAGAAAGAACCAGTTTCAGGAAATGAGAAACAATTTCAATGATTTATTTTAGAAAACGCAATGATTTCTATCTCATAAAAATATATATACGAGAGTTAACGTTTTCGCCCTATTTTCGCGCTCGTAAAGAAATGAAAAACCAACGTAGCGCTGATCTCAAAATCACGTCGCGAAAGCCAGAGGGTTATGAGTCCGCCCACTCGATGGCACTCATTCTCGGACGACAATTCGGATCATTAAACATTACGACGAGCGTTGTAAAATTAACGACCCATTTTCAACGGCGGGAATTCAATTGGCGTTCAATTTACGCGAAAATATATATATAAAACGTGCCGAAACGTTCGTAAACAAATTAACACCCGGGTCCTAAACATTAATCCTCGGTTTTAATTACCAACTGACGTTTCACTCAGCTAAAGTGCAGGCCTACTTTCCATTCGCAAAGTGTATATTTCAGCCATAATTTCTTCCTTCCTAACTCACTTTCGAACGCATCGACGATTTTCGGTCCAGTCATTGCACGCCCAGATCTCCGCAGATGACTATCGCTCTCAGCCGTGAACGCAAATTTCCATAAACGAAACAATATTCGTGACTGTCCGAAATCATGGAAAGCGCCGTCGACATGTGAATTGACTTGCTATTTTACTAAACTTGTCAAAAGAATATAGAAAGTTGTCGGGGCCGAACGGGAGAGAAAAAATTAATTACGAGAAATGTCAGCGCCCGATGAATGCCGATAAATAATTCTGTGCCAATCCTAGAAATGCGAAAGTGAAAGAAAGGTTGAAGAAAAAACAAACTCCAACTATATATAAAATCGCTTCTACATAATAAAAATGTCTCTTATAAATGTACACTGTGAACAAAAATACATACCAATTACATCAATTATGATTTTCACTTTCAATGTAAAATTACACTTTATGGTGTATTATTTTACACATGATTTATGGTGAGGATTTGAAAAAAATGAAAAATCAATCTCTTATGGCCCCCACAAACCGGAAGTCAACTTTCGAACCAACGAAAATGTGCAGTGTCATTGCGCAGCATTTTCTTCGCGCGTTTTTCAGCACTTTTTTCTTCTCCGCCTCTTCCGCGTTTGTACCGTTAAAGTGGCAGGTTGGTCGCGGCCTTCGTTAAAGGAACGCCCGTAAAGTTGTTTTCCGGGACCGACACCCACTCTCGTACAAAAGGACGTCTCATCCCGCGAACTGTCCAAGCGTGACGTGACAGGCTGGGTTGAACAAAACAAACCGTCCATTGACAGCGCGAAAACGTGCCGGCGCAACGGGAAAACGGTTTCGTTACGATTCCGCTGTGTTGACTCTCGTTAAAACACATAGAAAAATCGTCGCCTATTTTGTAGTCGCATTTTTAAAACCCACGGCACATTTTTCATTCGAACCACGTGCGCGTACAAACGAGGGCATTGTTTTGGTTTTCGTACGGAGAACAATTGGCAGAGGCGAAGGAAAAAGGTTCGACGTCTACCTGTCGCAGAGAATACCAAATTTAAAATACTTTTTTTGAATCAAATCTTTCGACCCTTTTGTTGGGCTCGATTCCCAGCTGGTAAGTTAAAATATATCTGACGTATGGAAAAATGTCACCTCTCAGATTGAGATCTTTATATACCTATAATATTTATTTTAACGATTCTGTATTTCAATGAAAGATGAACTCCGAGATAGCAGTTTTTTTTCTACCATCATCGTCAATTAATTATGATGCAATAAAACGTAATAACAGCCTGGGCTTCGCATTGTTCTGGAATTAAACAGCATTAAAATTTCAAATCAGCCGCCATGGCTCTTTTCAACTCAGCGTTGATGAACTGTAAATAAAGACAATGAGACCACGATGAACCGTAACTAAAACAGTATCGGTGAACTTTTTTTTCAGAGATAGATATCGACTCTCAAAGTCCCGTATGGTACGATTATTTATCCCCACTTTTTTTTTCCTGTATCTTCTAGGCTCACGTCTCTCGACGAGTTTTAACCTTCGAGTCGTCCTTAGAACAGGTACCAAAACGTCGTCACCTCGCCCGGTTTGTTTTGAAAGCACGGCCTGAGAACTAGACATTTCTGCATAATTCGGCGAAAAAAAGAGCGTGGCAACACTGTGGCGGCAGCCTAGGAGGTGTTCCCGACCGGAAAGAGAATCGCAACGGATGTAGCCGAGAGAACGCACTCTCGTATATTGTTACGCGCACACCGGAATTGTGGGAAAAGTTTCACACAATCGGATAAAGGGGAATCAAAACCGAGCGATGAATATTCCGCGTGATCCATCAGACATTAGCATTGAGAGAGACGATTCTTTCGCCCAGATATGCGAAGATCGAACTGTGTCAGCAAGACGCGACGAGAGAAAATTTGCGAAAAATTATAAGGCGGTTTTTGCGGCTTTGACATCAAGGGCGAGAGAGAGAGATAAAGAGATGATTAATTGGAGGTCGGCGAGATTGCAAAGGAGAGTAAAGGAAAGTGGTCAAATTTTCATACACAAAGTGGGATGTGCAGGAGAAAACCATTGCACATGCCCGGGCAATTATTGGGATCAGAAAAAAAGGTGCACCGAAAACGATTAATTTTCAATAGCTGATTAATCGTGGCCGGATTAAATATTGAGAGAAATCGATTTCAAACGAGGTCTCTTTTGTTTTCGCTTTTTAAAAACCCATCGTGCCGTGGAATGAAATTTGCAATACCGATATCGTTGCGCAACTTGATTTGTTAGAGTATCGTTTTGGAAAAATTGTTTTTGAACAGCCGACAGTTTTGTATCACGTCTTGTCGCCTATTCGTCTACGATAAGATCTGGTAAACAAAAACGTCAGACTGGAAGTGACTGAAATTTTCAACACCGGCAGTGAGAGGGAGAGAGAAAGAGAGACGACTTAGGAGAACGACTTTCGCTGCTGATCTGTGGTAATAACGTTCATTACACGCTCGAGGAGGTGACGCTATGCGTACATGCACGACCGGAATTGGGGCGCAGGTGACTTTCCACTTGGACTATCGGCAATCTTCGAATCTCGTGAAATATACACCTCGACTCTCTCAATTGTCCGCCCATCGGGCTCTTTATCATCTCTGACGGACTTTTTGTTGGTGCAATTAGCGGGTAGTGGAGGCTTCAACTTTTGACACCTGGGCAGGTTTTTGTTCCGTCGGACGTGCGCTTATCGAATCTGAAAGTGGGCTCGGCTCGAAATGTTCCAGCATTTTCGGAAGACTGCACGTTTACAAGTGCCTCAGATTTCACTTTCTGTAATTGGCATAAAATTGATATCTCATCATTTTTCCCTGTCTTGTTTTCATTTATTTTTTTTTTCTTTTTTTTTTTTTTGCTTGAATCAGATATTTCCTTTTATTCAGATCAGAATATTCATTTTCCTTGTATTTTTCAGATCAAAAACTATTCCTCCTGCTTATATCGTTTCGTCAGATTCAATTGGAAATGTGAGACTATAATAAACAAAATGATCAATTATTTAATCATTTGTTCAAAATTTGTTAAGGGACCAAAAGAAAAAATAGATTTTTTGAAAAAAGCAGCTCCTGGTAATCGAATTTTCAATCATTAAAAAATAAATCTGTCAGAGACACTATTTTGATTTTGAAAAGATATAATCCAGCAGAGATAAAGAGTCACTGAGCGGCAAATCTCTAAATTACAATGTTTCGAATCAAATCAATGCGATCAGCTCGCGATTATTCAGCGGAAAAAAAATGTACCATGGAATATCGTGCGAGCGCGTTTTCTCTTTTCACACTTGCGAGCGCAATTGTCGAGTCTGTCTCCGGCCATTAGATGCTGAAAAGCAATTGGAAACCCATCATCTGGAATCTGATATCGATAAATAACGCCGGGTCGGTAATTCCCATGATTAGCACAGTTTTCTAGCCATAATTTGCGAAAACAGCCGGGCAATAAAGCACGGCCGGTGGGTTTGTGATAGAAAACGACGAAAGAGCGACAATTTGGCCTCTCTCGCGCGCGGAGTTATTTTATCTCCGCGGTTTCAATTGAAAACGGACGCAATCAAGCGTCCGCGCAGTTTATCCGCGTTTCTAGTCATCGGCACATGTCGCGGCTTTCCAAATCGCGCGCGGAGATATCGCGCGCGCGCATCGGGTTTCTATATACGCCTTTCGCGACCGCGTGTCCCCTTTTCTTCTTTCTCTCATCCATTGACCATTTGTCGCTTCGAGGAAAAAGGGTTTCTAGAAAGTATTTCGCGTCATTTATTACAGGTACGCGCGCAAAACGTGAGAAAGTATTCGCGACGAGTGCACACACCGCGAATCTTGTATTTCTTTTGCCGTCTTATTTTCATTCATGCTTTGCAGCCAGAAACGGCTGTCCACTACTTGAAATGCCATAAATTATACGATCGAATTTTGATCACCGGCCGGCCGACCACTTTCTTTGCAAAAGTGATCTCTCAACGACTTCTCCATGTCGATCATCGAACATGATCCTCCAGGATAAACATCTCTCCAATCTGATCAGAAGATCGGATTCGTTAACAGGTGTATACCATCAGAAGTTGAATCGCAAATAAAAATATCTGTGATAAAACGACAAAAAAAACAACTTGGCCAGGAGTAAAAAAGTCATTTCAAATCAGTCAAGATAAAACGTGCATCAGAGAAAAAAAAGAAAAGAAAAAAACATTTTTTTCAAACGAGAACTGATGAAAAGAAATGGCTCCGATTTTTAAGGCGATTAAGATTAATTTTGGTTAGGGCCAAAAATTCCAGGACCGAAAAACCGTTACGTCATTAGGGCGTTCGACCTTTGGGTTGAGCGCCAATTTCCAAGGGTATACACATGTGTGGCTAGAGGTTGCACACGTGCGACTACTCGTTCTTAAATCTCTCCTGACGGTTCATTTTTCACGGGCGCGCGAGCGCGTTGCGCAAATACCCTGAACGGATGAATGAATCGCGAAAGCCTCCTGACAGTAACCCTTAAAAAATCGTCGGTAGTTAAGCGACTTAAATCACGCCGGACAATCCAAACGCGGGACCGGAAAGAATTTGTTGAATGCAAATTTCTTGGTGACGTAAGGATGCGAAAAAAAAGAAGAGAAAATTGCCCACCGAGTCGAATTAATTAACCAGAAAAGGTTCGGGAGAAAGGAGCGATTCAGGAGTGGAGGAAAGGAAGAGACGGTCCCAGGAGCCCTGATGATGGCGCGTTTTGTTTTTCTTTCTGTTTCCGCTCCAGATACAGACGCGACTGGGCCGCGTAGCCCGGTTATGGCAGCTTGTCTATCCGCCTTTTTCCACTTGCAACACGGTGTACACCGAGAACTATTAAGCGTCATCAGCCAATAAATAACAAAGAATCACTAGAAAACTGTCAAACAAGAAGAAGGCAAGAACCCTCCCCCCTCCATATTATGAAACACGGTTTCGTTCTGACATTCGTGCTTCCTAGAATAATGCAAATAATATCAACTCCTCTTTGAAACAATGCTTTTTGCTAAAAAAGAACAAACTTTTTAACAATGATTTTGAGTTAATTTTTGAGCGCAGTTTGAAAAATTGTAAATTCTTTTCAGTTTTTGTCAAGGAAACCAGTTGAATGTCCTTTACGCCGTTATATAACAACACACGTAACCGTGCAAAATTATCCCAACGCAGTGGAAAAATGCATTTTGCACACGCGTGATCTTTCGTCGAAGGTGTTTTCCGGGAAACGCGGAAAACAAATTGGCCTGGCCTCAAAAACCGCAGAGTTGAATGGTGTCAACTGGTTTGACGTAACGCCACGGATCGAAAAATCAATTTCACGTGAATTTTGAAGGGGAGGGATAAAATTGAAACGTATTTCAGAAGAGGAAATCTCACTTTTTCACTTTCAAGTTACTTCCATCAGATTAATGAAATGAGAAAAGACAGAAAAAGAAAGACAGAAAAGAAGAAAAAAAAGTTAGAAATCTTAATGGGACTGGATGAGGAAACGTTAAATAACAGGTGCAGAAACGCATCCACAATTTAGCTGGCTGAAAAATTGCAATCGCGAAGATAGCAGCGGGATCAGAAGTGGAGTTAAAAGTATATACGCGCGCGATAACGAACTCTCGCGTGCGCGCCGCGCGTTGCGTAGATCGTTTCCGCTGGCAGACCTTTTTCCATGGTTGAATGGGTTGCGTCATTTGGGTTGAGCAACCCGACACCTCGCGCACAGCATCACGTTGCTCGCCTACTGATACAATTCGTTAATTCACTCTGAACAAATATAAGTAAAAAAAAAGAATGCGGACTGCGCTATTGCGGTCAGTATAGTAAACGATCGTTACGGAAATCTCTCTCGAGAAACACACACGCCCACGAATGTGGCATCGTAGAGGAATATAATTATTTACATAACGCGAGCTGTCCATTAAGGGGGTCACTGGCTACGCACTCGCGTAGGAATCAAGTGCAGGCCATTAACGGATTTGCACTCTCTTGCGTATCGCAACGAGACCACTAGATTAAACTGTTACAATCGGTCAGCTCTCGGCTCTTATTAGCTCCTCTCGTGCAAAGTGCACAGTCCGTTAGAAATGAAAAAAAAAGTTACAAAAAAGAAGAGAAAGAAGAATAGGGAGAACAAAAAAAAACACGCATAAAGAGATATCTAAGATGTGTGGACTTTGCGATCGGGATTTTATAATGTGATGATAATTAATTGGACGAATTGAGGCTCAGTTCAATTAAAATACCATAAAGTAGAGGAGAGGATTTAATAAAGATGATAATAAAGAGGCTTGGAAACGAGTCCGAGAGTCGATTCCAGAGCTAATAATTGCCCGTGCCACAAAGGCCGGTACTAATGAAGTTTAATTGTCATCTAATAACAAGCAGCCGATCCGATTCAATGACTGCTACCGTTCTCAGTAATGGATACTGAGGCAAGTGGCTCTAGTGGTATGAATTATCGACGGAGCTACTGACATTACAAACCGCAATTTAGTACATTCGTCTCTGTGCATTTTTTCTTTGACACCGGATCCCACATCAGTCGCCCCTGACCAGTTATCGAATCGCGATTTGTCTCAAAGAAACTTTTTCATGTTTGTTCGTCTCGTGCGCTGTTGCGATAGTAAAAGTACATATAGAGGTACACTTGAAATTCGCACGAAGGTTCTCTTGTGATACGCATGGAAACATCATTTTCTCACAGAGGAGGAAAAAAAAGCAACCGCCGCGAGTCTAAACAAGACGTATGAATATGTCACTGCTAATGCGCTAGAAAAGGAAAAAGGTTAAATGAATTGCGCGACTTACACGCGATTAAGGTTTTTCTGCAGTCCATACTTTAAGACCCGAAGTGAGCACGTTAACCGCCACCCTCCTCGTGCCCCCTTTTTCTCCTATCATTTTTCCCGCTCGTCATGTTTGCCATGCGCGTTTATATCATTTCATATAACGTTAACGCTGTGTGGAAGAGCTTCTGAAAGAAACATAATCATTTATAACGTTCTTGTTGCACGTTCGTACTTTCCGCTCACACGCTCTTTTGCGCGCGGTTCTCATCCCCCTCCGGTATCACTGCACCCTTTGGACCCATTTATTAATATTTATCCTGGCCTACGCGTGAGGCGTATAATTAAGTTCGCTTTTATAAGTCGAAATCCAGAGGCCTGATGGATTAATCTTACATGCCAGAGACATTAGAGCGCTTTGCAATTCAAATTTTCAAAGCCAAGTGATTTGAAACTTTATTTGCATCGAATTACTTGGGCCTGACTGGGACAAAATAATCCTTGTTTTATTTCCCCTCCCACCCCCTCCCCTCCAGGTTCAGTTGTTCTAATCGAACCGACGGTGTAATAATAACTTTTTCAAACATATCGCATTTGTAATTGTAATCTCAACTCGGCGGAGATAATCGTTCGTCGGAGGGAAAAACACATTTGGTTGGGAGCATTAAAAATGATGGGAAAGTGAAAAGAATGGACAAAAAAGTCTGGCTCGTTTTTTTTTTTCTTTTATTTCATTCGCGCACGGGAAAACATGCCTTTTCCATGAGCTTGGGAATCGGCCGTGTGTTATAATCGAGTTTTGTTTTGCTTTTTATTGACATAGTGGCGATGCAATTAATTTCGAAACACGCACACGGACAAAAGAGTCCCGCGTGGTACAAGATTTTGAAATCACTGGAATTCAAATTGGCAGAGGGTCTTTAAAATTCCTCACTCTCCGAGATCGAAATTAAATTCAACGTAGAGCAAAACAAAAAGAATAAATATAAGCGGAGGACGAGCATAAAAATAGAGAAAAAATAACATGAAGAAAGAAATCAGTTTGCATGGCGCGACGGGCTTGAAAAGATGCAGATGAGTAGTTGTCCCTCGCGTGTACATTGTGCAGTTTTGAAATACGCGGCCGAACGCACCTGTTGCACCTGCGTCACATAGTTACGTACGCGCACGTAAGAGAGGGTGTCCGACATTGCGGAGTCAGTTGGCCGCGTCGCTACCTGTTGCGCTCGAGCGTCCTCTCGCATACGCACACAAACATCGATCGATCTTAGCGCTCGACGACGAGAAACAATTACATATGGTTAGCACAAACGAATACCCAAGAGAAGGCAAAGTCGCAGAGGCGCAGCTTGGATACAAATGAGCGCATTGCGTGTTGCCCCCTCATTCCGTCTTGCTCCGCCCCCTTTGCTCTCTCCCTCTCATATTCCTCTCGTTTCCCTTCTTTTACTAGGTGTCGTAAGACGATGCGAGGACGTCGACATTCCACACAATCAATCAACTCACAAAGTTATTCCAAATTCGCTCCGTTTTTTTTTTTTTTTTTTTTTTTTTTTTTTGTAAAAAACGTAAGTGACAAAAACAAAAATTCAAACGATAATAATCGACTCGAAAATCGAACATTTTTGTAATTGGAAGGATTGAAAATAAACTCGTAGACCGGATGCCTTGAGTGACATGCGAAAATGCATCACACCCGGTACATAAATTGTTCGACGAGTTAACACCATATTGACGTGATATCTTGAAGTTAAAATGAGATCGATATTTATGAACAAGTTTATTATTTCAATCCCCGCGCAATCGTGCAAGGAGAAAATTGCAGAAATTTGTCTCCGTTGTGAAACGTAATGGTTAGTCGAGCCTCTGAGCTCTGGCGACGATGATGATGATAATGATGATGATGCATCGTCACGTGAAGAGCATTCGCGGGCGGACTGCAAGGGTTTTTCCAGTTCTCAAGCCTCACTCATTGAGAATGCGATTTTTTCCGCAGCTGCCGGTTTTCTCAATGGTCGGGGTGCGTTAACCCAACTCGAATCCTGTCTAGTTAACTCCGAGACGACTATCGTCGCTTACGCACATTTGCCTCGGAGCTTATTCTTATAAAGTGCGACGCAAATGCTGTGACGGGTAAACTTAATTAAAAAATTGATAGAAAAATCCGTCAAATGTTCGTTTGTTTTTTGTTTATTAATTGTTGTTGTTTGTTTTTCTTGTTTTTGATGTTTTAGAGAATGATAAATTATTAATTATCCACGGCACGAGTTAAATTTGTGTTGACAAATGAAAATTGAATCGAAGGACAGGCCAATGAATAAATAAGAAAATTAATGGAGGAATAAATAAATGAATAAATAAATATTGAATAATTCAAAAAGGAAATGACGAACGGTGTAATAAATTGAATGGAACTAACTAAGTGAAGATTAAACATTGGGAATTAGAAGCAACTGACAGTAATGGGATGCGCGAATTAACCGGCACCGCCGCGGCAAATCGCGTTCGTCATAAATAAATAATGAAATTTTCGCGAACAAAATTTTATGATAGATCGAGTCGTCGGATAATGCGAGAATAATGACGCCATTAATGTGAATCAAACAAATTGATCTAATGCAAATAACGCAGATTGTAATTTTCGATTTCGCATGATCATGCAAGTGTAATCGGTGCGAGAGCATGACGTGAATAGATGCTCTCGGGACAAATTGATTCGTACGAGAAAGAATTAATCCGAACAAAAAAGTCCAATCTATTATATTCACTTTCGTCATTCACCTTCACATCCCTAACCTATTAACATGAATAGGGCCCTCTGTCCCCCTCCCCTTACCATCATTCTTCTTTTGCCCCCTTCTTTATCAACGCGAGAGGATTACACAAACCCAAAACATCGCTATCTCATAGCGAAGTTCACAGGCCAAAAGCGATGTTCTCCTTTTTTATGAACTCACATCTGTTCCTATTTATAAGAGGCGACCATTTTTCATATACATTCAAACCATTCATGATCCAAGCCACTCAATGAGTTTTCAAATCAAGGTCAAGGGGAGCAAAACCCCGATGACACTTTACTTTTTCGTTGTCACCCTGCAGGAGACAGGGTATTGTAAAAAAAGGTCCTTTGTGCTGTTGCCAAACGAAAATTTCTCACGAAACATTTTGCGGACACGAATTTTTTTGTTGTCACTTTTTTTTTTGAATTGGTAAACAAACGGTTCATAATTACACATTATGGATTTTGCAATTTTTAATCACGTTAAATATTTGGCGGTACGAAGAAAATTGCTTGATCAGCTTGTTGGGTCTTGCTCAAGAATTTCGTTGGATTTCGCAAAGCCCCACACTGGTATCAAGAACAAGTTGCTTGATTTCTTACTAGACAGCTCGTTACCAAGGTCAATACAATTTTTCATTCTCCTATTTACTGATTAAGTTTTACAACCGATCGTATACAATGGACTGAATGATTTTGAAATACAGTCGCGTAAGCATAAAAAAAACTTGACTCGTACAAGTGGAGGGAGAGGGATAAAAAAGTTGTCTCTCCTTAGAGCAAAAATATGCGACTGTCACGCAAGGGAGAGTGATCGTGCAAAAAGTTGCAGAACTCTCTCAAGTGGGTCCTAAATTGCTCTGGATTATCAGCTAGCAAAAAGCTCTCGCGCGTCTGGTTTGCATCAAATTTTAATCTTACGCTTACTGCGTCGCGACAGCCTCTTGACAATTTGTAATTTGCAGTTATTACGCCTCGTGGTCGTTTGTCTGGCCTTATCTCGTTTTCGTCGCCGTCATCCCCTTCATCTAACTTTTCTTCCTCGAGTACGAAAACGAGTTTCCGCAATGAGCCACTTCCTCTGCGTCGCCATTTTATCGCAAACCACGAATTAGTAGGAAGCGTTTCATTCGAAACCGGATTTTTCGCGCTTTTTACCTCGCACTCGTTTTTTTTATCCTTTCTTTTTGCTTTTGTTCTGTTCCCCCCATCTCATAGCACATTTTCTCCGAGAAATCAATTTAAAGTATTTAAATTTCTTGTCACAGCGCTCATTTTTGCCGAGTTTTGCACTTAACGAGCCTCAAAAGTTGGATATACGTATCATATACTTCATTAAAGTGTAAAATGTCACGATATTAATATGCCTTTCTTTTCTTTTTTCTGTTGCAGGTGAGTTCCAAGACATTCACGATGATCAAGTATACCGTCAATAAATTGGCCAATGTTGCAAGGTGAATGGTCATCTGACTGGTCGGTTTTGTTATCGGATGTCAACTTGTGACCATTGACGTCACTGACTCAATGACATCATTACGTTTCTTTACTTTTAACCAATCAGTCGAGACGGAAATCGGCAAGACATTTTTAGTTCAATCAGCAAAGAAAAAAAATTTTTTTTTTTGTTTTTATTTTTGTCTCTGGTTCTATTGGTAAACTTCAATCTGATATGAATTTGATTTTTGGATCACTCTCTAAACATTTTCATCGGCGTTCCTCCTACTTTCATCGACTTTCCATCACGCCACCTGCTTTTCAACTAGTAGTTCTGACTCCGCATCGATTGTTCGGAGTTGAGATCTAGGCGAAAAAAACATTGAAATGAGAGTCCCAATGTGTGCCAGTCAGCCAGCCAGTGAGAGGTCAGACTCGAGTAAGCGCATTGCTTGAGGGATTCTCGGCGGCTGGGTCGGGTCAAGGTCACTTCTTCGAACGTCCCACGAAGGGCCCCGCTATCCTTTCTCGCACCTAAATCGCAACAGGCGAAAAGCATACCGATGCAATGTAATTTTTAAAACTCTCTTTTGGGATCTTGAAAGGCAATTCCAAGACTGCTTGCAGAGAACTCGATAGTGACTTATGTTTATTTGACTTTATAAATTGTGCCCATGAGCATTGCATTTTTGTTAACATATTTTTTCAAGAGAACATGAAAACCTATTGACGAACTGAGATCTCGTGATAAATAAAGTAAACTTTCATTTAGATTTTCATTACAGATTGAATTTTGATTTCAATTGTTTTTGTTTTGTTTTGCTTTTTGTTCATTCACATTGAATATTATTTATGAATTAATGAGAGGGGAAAAAAAGTTGACATGCCCCATTAAAGTCTTCCTCATCAACGCAAAGGTCAGTGACGATTAATTTTCCAATAATCAAGATAACAAAATACACAATGGCACAATAAAAACTACCTCTCGTTCTGGCATTGCAAAACTCCATAAACACAATCGATAATTTATGAATCTCCACGTGGCGGTAGAACGGCACGAATTACCAAATGTACAAGCGTTAAAAAAATAACACCTCTCTCTCAGTTGCATAACAGCATTCCTCATTGCGAAACGACGAAAAACCTGCTTATTTTCGAATGTTCAAACACTGTCTAAACAGAATACAATAAATTTGCGGCTTGGAGTTCGCCCTGTTGAACAAAACATTGTGAACGCGAACAATTGAACAAGTTTCTTTTTTTCTTGTTCTCTCATCGCCTGAGTTGGGAAGAATGAAACAAAAAAATGCAAAGAAAAAACTAACGACGAAAAAGCGGCCCAATAGGTGTGATGCAAAAATGCGCGTGTTCTTGACATTTCGATCGGCGGGATGACGAATGGAGCAACAATCCAACAGCCGGGGTTCTGAAGTTGATCGATGCGTCGGCAAAGGCGCCCATTCTTCACGGCCTAAGCGAAATTTTCGCGCAAAAATGTGTTCGGGGCAAGTTTATGGCGTGTACTGTTAAACTCGCGCTCGGCCCTAACATTCTTGCATTTAAGCATACGATGCGGAATGAAGCTCGCGCGCGCATCCGCAAAATGTATGACGCGAAGGTTAAGACCTACCGTTAGTCGTACGATAAACTCCAAGGTATTTCGATACTGCCGCGCCGAGCAACGGCTTGATGTAACACTCCAGAAATACAGGATACGAGTGCATACGCAGCCCAACGTTTTATCCCGTATTTATATCTCGTTCCCGAACAAATTCTTACCCGCCGCGCCCCCGTCGCCGTTTAAACGAAATAAGTTACGACCGTCGAACGGGAGGCCATGACGTATAATTTTCATTATTTCCATATGTTCGCGAACATTTTTGTACCCGAAATAGCGGCTTTAAAATAATAGTAAGCAGGAAATTTGAGCCGTAGAATTTGTTGCAAAATTGATTAGACGGTTATTGAATTGAAAGTAGCAAATTTTATTGACGTTTTTGTAAATAGAAATTGGTTCGAAATTAAATGTTGTAAATTCAAAATTGAAATTTGTTCTGAAATGTAATGTATCATAAGTTACGATACAACAAACTGTTGTTGATGTTTTTGAGAAACAAATTTTTGTAGTTGAGAATGTAATTCAAAATTAACCTTATATAATTTCTTTCAAAATGTAATATTGTAAATTGAAATGAAAGTGTAAAATGTTTGTGTGAATTTTTGCCAGAACGAAAATTGAATCCTGTTTCGATTACAACCGGAGGATATTCAAGTTAATTGAACGCTCTTCTAATTGCGCGGTAATCTCGCGAACGAATCGCCGTAATTTGAGTATAACAGTATATATTGATTAAAGAATGAATCGTTCATGAGATCTAGATTAGAAAAGTGATGATCAAAAACAGAAACGGCAGACGTACATAGTAATGTGATACTCGAAGCAACAGGTGCGCGTCTAAACGCGGAGCCCACACCTCGCCACGGCGATACTCAGATGACCTGATGTCTATCGCGAGCTTTCTCTCATTTTTATTTTTCTTCTCTCCGCGCTCCAACTAGACCGACTAGTTCTCGATAAACACTTTTTGCAAAACGTCGACTCACCGGTCGACAAGAAACTGAAAATTTTATATATCCTAGTCAAATTACTTTAATGGAAGGTAATGGTGAAACAAATTAAAAAGATCAATTGATATTAATTTGCTAGTTTTTAGGTCACTTTTGAAGCTTGGAGGGTATAGAAGAGCAAACACGGAACGACGCTTTTCGTGTCGAGTTGGATGTGAACTACGGTCGCACGAATTGTCCCCAGGACCGGTTTGCTCGCGCTGTGTAATTGCCGCCTCGCCTCGTCGGCTCAATTTCAGCGTCTCTATTGCTTATCTCAGCAGGACGTTTTGAACTAGGAGGAACGTCGCACTCGAACAATCGTCCCATTAGCCGGCAATTCCAATTACGCAGCTGCCGCGCTTCGCCCACGATGTCATAGCTGGACGTTTTTCACCTATTCCTCTGTTTCTCTCTTTGAAGCTCACTTTTTGCTCGAAACTGATTTCAGGAAAATAACGCGAAATGAGGTTTCTTGTTGCGGTGGAAAAACCCAAGTGAAAGAAGTCTGTTGGCGGGATTGATTGATAAGTATTGATTAACAGGTCACCGAGCGCGATGACCTTCTACGAAATGTTTCCGCATCCGTGAGCCACATTTCACCAGACAGAAACATTTCCTCGGTTTCGAATTTGCGGTACTGCTGCTCCAGATGTCGATATCGTCCGCTCGGTCGATATGTTTGCAAGGAGCAATTGTACGCGAGAGTATACCGTACTAATTGACGTGATTGCATCTGATGCGAGATGCTGAACAGTCATTTACTACCGCGAGGTTATTTGGGTTTATCGCTCAGCCATCGCACATGTTTGAACACTCGTCTCAGTCGACTCGTTTTCGCAGCCCATCTCGCGTGACACATTTTCACATTTTCGTCAAACTTTTCTTTTCAAAACATTTTTTCCACCTTTGTTGTTTACATTTTGTATTACAGATCATACTGAAGGAGGATGCAATAATTTTTGAAGACAAAAAAAAGAGTGGAAAAAAAGGAAATACTTATAATTTGCAAAAAATGTCGGCGTGACACAGTGGTTAACCATGGCGAATTATTATCCGGTGTCGCACAAATGCGAGTTACACAGGAGCACGCAGATAATGCTTACGCGCCGGCCGGCAGTGGTTCATCCGCATTCCGCGAGATAAGCGCACGCTTCATCGTTAGGCGCGGTGCTTACCCCTCTTTTTCTCATCGTCAGTCAACTTTTCTGACCACTAGATCCTTTTCGTGAGCGTAGCAGACCGAGAAAAACCAAACCGACAAAAACGAGTCGAATTACGCCGCATTCGCCTCAAAGAGCTACGCCGACAGAAAGAAAATAGCACGCCCCGAAATTTCAACATGTTTTTGTCCGCATCGAAAATAATCCGCCGTGAAATTAAAAGATGAACTTTATTCAAAACAGTTGAAGGGGACGATGCAGAAAAAACAACATGCACCTTTTAAATTCTCGGTCTTGTTTACTGATAATGGACTTTTGAAATTGTTGTTGCCTTCAAAGTTTCAGGTCTGCAAAAATCATTTCCACGATTTCATATCGACTGCAAATTATTCCCCGATAACGTTAATTACTTATCGGTTATAAGTTTCACCGGTTTCCTTTACTTTGTGGGAGCAAAAACTCATTCGGCCATTATTCAGTCTTATACGAAAATGAGCGTACAAAATAAAGGCATCCGAGACATAATTACCCGGTTATTTAATTCAATGGCAGATCAACCACCCGATATATTCATAAATCACTTTTTACAAAACCGAAGAAAGAAATCGAGGAAGTATTTATGTAATATAAAAATCATACAAATCGTCAATAACTTCAGCACGCTCATTAGGCGTATTAGAAAACGTTCTCGACAGCATAAAAATGTAGCTTACAAATCACTCCGGCCGGGGAATAAAAAGTTGCCTAATGAAGCCTGAAGTTGACGGAGAAATGGAAACGAGTGAAATACGCCGGTAATCATTAACACACGAAAAAACAATTTCAATATGAGAAAATTGATAAATAATCAACGTAATCATGGTTGAAAAAAAATGATAATGATGATGGTATTATAGGAATGATACAATAAAGTTTGGACAACAATATTTTAGCATGTTTTTAGTCAAAATTAAACGACAAAATCAAAAATGATTTTATTTTGTTGCTTTTATGTAGGAATAAAAAAATATGACAAAATATGCAAAGATATATTGTGCCCGTTTAATGAAACGTGAAAAGATTGAGGTTGAGCACCCGTTCGTGTTTAAAAGGACAATGTGCATTACATAATGCATATAAATGCACTCGATTTTGATAGCGGAGTTCAATCGTCCGACTTCATCTCGTCTTGCAATCGAGAACGTACATTTGCACGTGTCTTAGCCTCGTACCGTTACTCGCTCCTGTGGAATGTTTTCTATTTATACATATACAGATATATAATATAATGGCTATGCAAAGTACATCGCTGCCTTTGATAGGCCGGCCTGTCAAAAATGACAAATGACGGCTCTTTTCAATTCAATCGCTAAAGTTCGTATCGGGAAAAAACAACGGTTTTTGTATCATTTTTTTTATTACATTTATTTCCATCTTGGAAAACAAATTGCACAAGGGGACGAATTAAAAAAACTTACAACGAAAGTTCGGATCGACGAAAAATGAAGGGATAAGCAAAACGCGAGAGGCAAACGCGAGTTGTCTGTGAAAAATCACGACTTAACATGAGATGTTAATAGTTTTACATCCATTATGCAAATTCGCAACACGGCTTGTGATCCATTGCTTACTTTGAATTCGATGTATTCGCGCGCTCGCGTTCGATTGCGAATCGTTATCGATCATAATTTCACACCTTATATAATAATAATAATTTTGCCCTCTTTTTTTTCATTCTTCCTTCTTTCTTATACTTGTTTCTTTTATTGCTGCGTCCGAACGATAAATTTTCGAACGTTAATAAATATTCATAAAAGGAATTATCGACAATGTGGTTTATTTTGACACCATAGATTGCAACACGCAATCGAACGCAATTCACAATCATAATCTCGATACGCTGAATTTACTTCCTGAAGGGTCGTATAATAAAGTATTTGCAATTGCACCGCGCGCGCAGCCGTTACATAAACAGCGCGTGTGTGCGCGCGTTTTTTCTTCTTCTCGCAGAGCAAATCCCCCGCGCGTGATGTCAATGAAAAATGCTCTACCCAGTGCCAATTCAAATAAATTTTGAGATTCGGTCATTCTTATAAATTGCTCTCGCTTGATGATGTAAAATTACAGCCACCGCGCGTATAAAACCCCGCACGCTATAAATTTCGTTTACAAAGCAATGATATATAACGAGTGGGAAACGGTGCGCGAGAGGGCAAGTGTAAAATTGCAATTTCCACAAAGATTAATGTTTTGAGGGATGAAGTTGAAATTTTAATTTGATGAAAATTCAAAATTTGCATTAATAAAAGTAACTAAAATAAAATTGTTTGAAAGAATAATTAGATCTGAATTTTGAAAAAAATGAAAAATCGAAATCAATGATTAAAATTGCAACATGAGAGCGATCGCGTATGAAAATGATTGAATGATTTAGCTCACGAGCGGATATTACGCGATCGGTTACTTTTTAATTGGAATCCGTGTTGGACGGCGAGAGGCTAGGAATTTGACCAATTTTCGTATTCGCGTTTACCGTTACAGCCGGAGAGCGGTCAAATTGGCCGGAAATATTTTGCGAATTACGCCGCGCGCGCGAGAGTGTTATGATGAATTTTTCGCGCCCGCCTCTGCTTGATTGCAGTATCTCCGCGGTGTTAAAAGTGCAGAGCGGGTAGTCGCGCGCGTTAGATAGCGGTGCAACGACCGCGCACAGCCTAGCGCCGAGCGTTACATTTTACACTTGCACTTTGTTGGGCCGATCGAAAGTACGTCAGCGGGATAAGCAATTTGCTCTCGCTTGCTTTCAGCCTCTCCTTTTCTTTCAACTATAAAAGCTAAACGTTTTTCCCTCGTCCATTTTTATACTTTTCCGCCAGCAAAGCAAAAACATTCTGAGTTACGAGTTCAGCCAACTTTATAGGTTGCAAACTAAAAACGCCTAGAATTCTCTCTCTCCTCTTTTACTGAATTGCATTTTTTTACTCTGTCTCTTTTCTTATTTTTACCTTTTTTATATTTCTTTTTTCTTGATCGGAAATTTGTGTTTTGACCGAACAAGACGGAAATATTCAAAACATCAATTATTGTGTCTTTTAGATTGTACTTCAAAAGGAATTCCGCTTTGATCATTGGACCAAGTATTTTTGTTCGCCACGAAGCATATCTTTGACACTTGCAGAGAGTGATTACGATAAACAATAGGCCACTTGAAACTCTCCATTGAACCGTATCTGTCGCTTCATATTAATTGCCAAGCTTATCTGCAGCGCAGAATGAAAATATAATCGACAGCGAAACGCGAGGCGCCGTAAACTGTACACTACAGAGCCTCGGGTTTCCTTCGCGCGCGGTCATGCTTAATTACTCTAGCGAGACGAGTGTCATGACAACCGGAAGTACGTCCCGAATGTAACCCCGCGAATTTTCATCCAATGCGTGTACTGCATTTTGTTACACGTCATGCACGCGAGTTCACAAAGAAAATCACAACTCGAATCTTAAAATTCTGAATCAAATTTTTAGTCATTAAAACGTTGTCGTGTTTTGGTTTTTTTTTTATCTGTTTGGTTTTATTTTTAGATTCCAACCAGTCATCAGCACATTTTCCGGAAGATTTACTAATTGATGTCCTCTTGGAAAGAGTCGCACAACGCATTATTTTTAAACATTTTTTGCGAACATGTTTTTTTTTCTAGTTTGTAGTTTATTTTTGTTATTAGGCTCTTGTCTCTTTGCGTTACATAGCATGCACAATGAGTGTCTTTGTCGTCATGTACGCATGTATTATGCGCCGCGTGCCTTTTTACGATGAAGACCTTCGAGCCTGTGCCGCGTCGCTTTTTTCATCCTTTTGCACGCATCGAAATAACTAGGAATCATGCATGCATGTATGCATGAACGGTTATGCGTGACAATGTAACTGCAACTTTTTTCGTTCCACGCTTTTTCACGCTGATTACATGTGTTTTAGAAATGATCAACAAATGAGACCCAAACACATTCGAAGGGGTAAAACAAAGGCACGTTCAAAATAGAAATTACATTTAGAAAGTATAAACAAAGGTATCGATTCCTGACAACGGAAATTCAACTTCGCAAAACAACTCCGGAGATTGACTTTGAAATTGTTGAAAAGTTTATTGTACCGAAAGAGAAGAACTTTTCATATCGAGCCTCGTCTTCGTTTCTGAGAAAAATTCGATAATTGAATCGCTTCTCGGGTCGTTGTCACAATCGCGCTATATCAATTTCTGCCCCGACGTGGTCAGCGTAATCAGCTTGATTTCAGCACCGTTTGCATGTTTTCGAACATTTTATTTCGAGCGAGTTCAAGATTAGAACAAAAATTAGTCAAAAATTGAAAAATTGTTTTGAAATTATTATTGTTCTGTGTTGTTAACTTTGTCCGTTTTATTGTCGTTGGAAAACTTTTGTTTAAAGAAAATTAAAAATTTTGTTTGATTTATTTATGTTTTTCGTTTGTTCAAAGTCGCCGCCTGCGACTCTGGCACGGAATGTTATGAAAGAGTCCAATGATCGAAGGACGGTTGGATATCTATCAGTGATGCTCGGTGCATCAATCAATTTAAATCAGTCGGACGCGTTTTCCACCCGACAATGCGCGCGTTCGTTTGACTCCTCGTTTTCACGGGATTTATACGAACGCGCCATCCCCGGGCTCATTAATCAACGTCCCCAGCGCGATTCGATATGTGCGCGCCAATTCGTGCGGGCTTCTTTATTGCCCCGCTGCGGCCACTTCATTGCGCGCGCGCGTTTCCTGAAATGTATTCATCATTGACTTGTACGCGCGAAAACGCGCTCATTTTCGCGGAATCGTTTTGCACTTTTCATTGTTCGCTCGCCAGTTCTTTTTGTCTCGCGCACTTTTCACGAAATCGTTCTCGTTTATTTTTAGTTCTTTTTTGTCAACTTTGTTCTGTCATATTTTGATTTTTTGTTCGTCCCTTTTAATTGCCACTCTCAAAGTCTTACGTTTGACATGAAATTTCAAATTAAGAGACAAACAGAAAGTGATACTTCAAAGAGCCTTCATTTAGAACCGGATCAGAAGGCTTTGAAGATTTTCAGTTTATTTACCTTTGGTTCCACACGGTTTCGTGTGTATAGAAATGCGGTTAAACAGAAGTGACTAGTCTGAAAGAGGCGAGTCCGAATATCAACACCATGGTTAATTTGAATAAAAAAAATTGTTTTCCAACTTGAAAACATAAAGTTGACAAAACGACGGAAACGAGTAGAAAAAAAGAAAGGTTGGACGAAAACAAAAATAAAATAGAGAGGAGAATAGATAGTTTGTGATTCCAAATGGAAATAACAAGGCTGTGCGTTGACAAAGAAAAGCAAGCCAATAAAGAGTTGTCGACTAGATAAGGGGCGCAGTTTACGATTTCTCGTTTATGACCGCTGGATTCGAAAAGCGATCTGGAACGCGTCGCGCATGCGTTGGCCCGATAATGTGGACGCGGCGCGCATAAATCCTCCAAACGGCAGCAGAATTTCTCGCTTCATTCGACACGCATTCGATCCGCGAACATCTTCCGCGATGCAATGAGCCGGCATAAAGACACCAGTGGCCATTTTTACGCGTATTAATTGGTACCCTCCCCCTGCGCATCGACTATTTACGACCCGCTGAAGTTTTGCCTGCAAATCACTTTAATAATGCGCGGCTGTAAAATTGGAATGCGCACGAATGATGGGTTTCCGTATTAATAATTGTTTGCGAATATTTAATGCCGCTGTTTTGTTTTGCAATTCAATTTTAACGTGGAGAAAAAAAGCAAAAGAAACGTTGCTGACGGAATAAATGAATTCGTTTAAATGTATTCCATAAAAAGAGAAGGTGGAATTTGAATTCAACTCGTATATAGTAAAATGACGACTTCATGATTTATTATTATTGGAAATTAATCATCATTTCAATATATCGATTCTTATCGGGCCTGTAAATCTGGACAAGTGATAAGCGACGGATATTTAATTTTAGCCCGAAAATTGTATTTTAATTTCCTTCCCAATTTATCGACACGGAATGAAGAGATAACCTATGCGGCCCTAATCACATTATTCGTCTAAAAATAAAAAAAAAGGCCATTTAAAATAAACGTAAATTCCGATCTCTGAAACCGCGGCTTGTGTAATCGGGGAATGAAAAGCAAATAAGTTTCAAATTCGGCCCAATAAAATGTAATGATTCCAGTTCCAGACGCACTTTTCATTTTCACTTTTAGAACCGACAGATGAATCATCGACAGATGAAGTCATTCGTAAATGTATCATTTTATTTATGAACTTTTTATTCAATGAAAATGATAATCATTCAATTAGAATCGAAATTGAGAGCTCTCGCGGATGCATGTTTTTTTTAAGCATGTAAACAACTCGGATGCAAAGAGTTTGGCCGCGCGTCGTTTTGTAAACACGTTTCCGGGTAAAGTCGGGGAGTTAGCATGCGAGGCTCAGGCCGAGAGACGTGGACAGCATGTTCGGGCGGCCGATCGGCGTGACGGACGAGGCTTCGTCTATACTTGGCCCCCGGCCTAGCGAACCGAGCAAACAGTTCCTCAAAGGTCTCGAAGTGCATCGGGTCGTATCGCGGCGCGCTGCACTCCGGCGCTACGCGCGATACGCGCACAGACGCGATACCACTTATCGGCGACATTTGTTTCGCGAGTGCCCGAGAGATGATTCGCAACCAGTGATCTCCTTGTGCTGTCGGATGAAAAAATTTTTTTCACACGAGATGGTGCGAATCAAAGGATACGATTACCACCAAATCATGCTGTTCAAATATTACCGTGGCAATTATGATGTGGAAAAAATTAACGCTCATTCCGTAAGTCTTTCTCCGTTCAGATCCATCCCTTAATAGATCAAAGTTGAATTCTGCTTTGAACGAGATGTCTGTAACACTGAATCACAGTGAAAAGTAATTTTATTCAACTTAATTCCATGGTTGCAAATTTATTCGCACTCTTCAAAGTACTTGCATGCATTTTTTATTGTAAATTTCCATCGGTGATAGAGTCTAATCGAAAGTTCAACTCGGCTTTTGATAATTGCGCGTTTTGCAATTTTGTTTATCGCATTGTTTATGTTTGTTCCAATTCTTTCATGATTGTTTATTAACATTCTGTTGGTTGGATTTTATTGTTTTACACGACGTTGAAAGTAAACCAGATTGAAACACAGTTTGATCCATGTCGATGGATCCTCGACAACTCTTCCGATTGCATTCATTTGGACCAATTACCAGTTTACGGTATAGAGGTACTTAATGATAGATTGTGTATACTGACCTCGACTTCATCCGATTAGCAATTCAGAACAAATTAAGAGATTCGCAGCGTTATTTCAATATAACAATTTTGATGTTTGGTCTGCAATTCGTGGATGTTTTAACACATCGCAGAGGATTTCGTCATGAAAGGCGCCCGACAATTGTGATAAAATTTTATTGTTGGGGAAAAAAGCCCGGCGGCATTTGCTTTACACGCGATTATCGCTTTCAAAGGTTTTAATTAGTTCAATTATGAAGCCGTTATCTAATGGCTCGCATGAGTCTTGATTCATCATTGTTTTGCTTTTTAAAACCACGATAAGCGGTTGTATTTTTAGAAAAACCTCATTTTGTTTTGTTCTTGTAGAAACATTTTTTGTTCTCTTGTTTTTTATACGTTTTCTTTTTAAAATGTTGTCTGTTTTTGATTTTACCAGATAAAAAGTGTTAGAAATTGATTTGATTTGAGATTCAATTTAAATTTTTGATTAAAATTAATTTATCATATCTTTATATAAAAAATAATTTCTATATTCTTGATGCTATTGAATTTTTGAATGTTCAGATAAATCGGATTCTTCTTAACTAGGAATATCAAAGCAGAGAATTTCATTTGAATATTAAATTGTCAGTTTTACTATATAATCAGGACCCCAAATTACTAATCCCGAAGCTTAGCCAAACGTCCATCAAGATCAATCCAATAAAAATCGTCTTGAACGATATCCTCAGCATTGAGATACCGGAATGCCACACGATCCTAATCCCAAATCGACCCAATTCCTCATTTTATTTTCCTCGGGCCCTTTTTATTCCTTCCCTACACAAGTATTATAATTTAGTTATCTTCTTTTCACCGATCTAATTCGTTTTACAAAATGTGTAACATTTTTTTTCTCTCCTGGCTTGAGGGGTGTACCAGTGAAAGGAAATCTGCTATAGCAACATGTCAGCTTGTTACATTTTTTATATTCAAAATTGTTTAATTTTTTATCATTATATTTTTTTTTGTTTAAAAAAAATTAATAAACAACATTTTCGTTTAATATGAATGAAAAAAAATTAAACCAACTCATCATTCGCAACCGCTGTAAACACTCGGGCACGCAATGTTCTTAATTTGTCCAATACGTAAGGTCACTCTATAAAAAAAGTGAGAAAAAAACATTTTTCATGAGATGAAATTATTTTTACCAACATCTAAAATTACGTTTGCGCTGATATTGTTTTTATGTTTCTGAATAATTCTTTTTTTTTTTTTTTCAATCCAATTTCTCCGATATTTTTAAATCGCCACTGGTTCGACCCGGATTGAGCGTCGCCCCCATGCATCGATCAAAGTCTCGTTTCGCACGATATCACGATGCAAATTGTGAACTCGAGTCGATATCGTCGCATCCAGGTCCATGACGATCACGACTCGGCTTCTCTCTTGGACGAGTTCCAGTGTGCCGCGGGTTATTTCGATGCACTCCTCGGCGTCATCAGTCTCCCTCCCCCCCCTCCCTTTCATCTGTCATACCGATGCTTCTAATTTCGGCGCCTCTTATCCCGCCGTGCGAGTATCCGATTTCACTATCGAATCCGTCAGATATTCTATGCGACAAATCGGCCGCTACCGGTCATTTAGGATCAAATTTAAGGTAACGGAGAAAAAAAACTCAAAAAAAAAAATCGGTACCAAAATTGTTCGGTTGATCATTTTTGATCCAACGGAGGATAAAATAAATAAAAAAATGGATGGAAAAAAAATATACCTACATTGTGGGTTTATTTATGGTCTTGTTGTCAAATAGTTGCAAAAATGATCGCAGACGCAAAAATCGATATGTCTCTTTATTCGTTTTGACACGGATAAAAGTCTATTTCACGGCCGTTACAAGGAGTGTTCGCTACGAGAAAACGAGTCGACGTGAAGACGTTGACTCGCGCTTTATTTATTGGCCTACTACCTGCCTTACAAAGAGGATTAGTAGCGATTACCACGAGTCCCTCTTTCTCTCTCTCTCTCTTTGTCTCGCACAAGTGCGTTGACTCGTGTCTAGTTTTTTACTACAACTGTAAAGGTGCGATGCACCTCCAATAGGTCGGTGGGGCCCCCATTTCATTCATCCCTGCGCGATGAGCTTTTCTTCAGCCTGTGAAAAGTTTTTGTCCGCAGTGTGTTTTGATTGATGATGTCATCGAAAAAGTTGTCACAAATGTCACAAAGAAAGACTCAAGCTAACAAAATTTCAATGCAAGAACCATTTGTGTGGCTTCGTAATTAATTTTAATCTTCAGCTCGTCAGAACCTCAAAAGATCCTATCTGATGAAAATAAAAGTCTTCGAAAATCACCTCTCTCATTCTCTTCCGTTTCAACATGTATTAATTATTTATCAAACGTCAAGTTTTCTTTGTTAAAGCAGAAAAAAAAATTGAAATTTAATAGAGTCATTTTGTCGCGAATTGTAAATAAATGAATTGAAAGCCTCCGAAATGTTTCCAGAAGCGCTTTTCAGTTACCGCGCGGATCGAGGTTAAAATCATTAGCACTCAACGCCGAACGCCATTTGTTAAAAAATGAATACCAGTCGAACGCCCATAAATCTGCGCGGAAACTGCCATTCTCTGAAGTTCGCAAGTTGAGGGAAAAAAATCCGGGCCAAACATGTTGTTGACAACGATAAAAAAAACCACTTTTATATGCTGCGCAGTTCGCGGAAACCGCATGGTATAGAAAAAAAGGTGAGGGTCATCGTTGTTACGTTTCATAGGCAACAAAAGCAAACTTTTTTTTGTTCGTTCTGTCTGTTCGATGACAGTTAGATGTAGAGATAAAAAATAAATGCGCCAAGTGGTGCGCCAAAAATAAACTCTGAGATGGATATGAGAGAGGTTTCAAAAAACGGGCCTCAAATAACACTTGACCGGGCACTATAAAAGTTATACAAACTCGAGTTTGTTCCGTCCGAAAATATATTCCTGAAACCCATAACTCACGAATAGCCACGCGTGAGAGAGAAAGAGAGAGAGAGAATAGAAACATGGGCAGCATCTGCTAACGATTTGATTGTTGCTAAAATGAATGAAATATCGAGAGCTTCTGGAAGTGGTTGCAACTTGGTCGCGGAAAAAGCATGCGTTTTTGCGTTCTTCGAGTTCCTAAAGTGTGCATGCGCGCCCGGGTGCACAAAATGAGTGGCAGACAATTTGGCTGGCGTCCACGATCAGTCGCGCGAGTTCCACGAAAGCGCACGAGAAAAGAAATGGCGGATAGTTTGAGAGGTGCATTGACCGGCACAGAAAAGACACGCGCGCATTGCACCTTTGTTTGAAATTGATTAGAGACAGATTTAGGGTCAAATAGAAATGATAAGAAAGTAGCGGCTGCCAGAGACGAATCTCAGAGGATATAAAGTGAAAACCGTGGTGGTTTGTAACATAAGAATGCCCCACTAAGTGGTCAGGGAATTACGATAATTTGAGACAGCGCTGCTATTATCTAAATAAATATCATTAGGTGGCCAGGCGGGTGTAAGAGGGGGGGGAGGTCAAGTGATAAAGGTCAAATCAAGATAAGGCGCATTCTGCCAGGTAGTGGTCAAATGAAAATCTCAAATTACGATGGTAGAAATAACATAGCCGAAGTGAAAAGTATCAAATAATAATAGCGTGTAGATTACGCCGAGATATTTTGTAAGCCGGTGCATTGACCGGGGCCGGATAGATTTATCGTTCGATTCGCGCATGCGAATACACATGTTTTACGACGCCGCTGGAATTTCAGTTTAGACATATTTTCCTCATTCATGCCGCGGTTATATTCCCGCAATGTTTATGGTGCGCGCGCGGGGGAGACAGGGCCGATTTATCGAATCAATTCAAAAAGGAAGCCGTAATTGCAGCTACTCGCAGGTCTTTCACCAGATGCCTAATGTCTCAAATAATGAATTGATATTTCTCAAATTGCCAGTGAAAAGACACATCTTGAGGACTCGCATTTTATATAACAACACGTGCGTGGCTTCCGGGCCACCCAACCGTGTCATCTGATTCCTTTTTCGTCGAACACGAAAAGTATTCAGAGAAGGGAGTGTCCATGGGCCTCTAATTAGTGCGAACACCAGGCCATAAAATATAAAACGCCTCTGTCCTTTCGGTCTTCGCGACTAGATAAGTGTGCTCGTGTTTTCTCGTCCCTTTGTCGAAATCGTCGAGCGATTATACTTTGAAAAAAAAATCGCACCCCGGCGTATGTGCTCACGCGAGTAAAACATGGATACGGAGGTGGAGTACAAGTCCAAAGAGAGGAGAGGTCTCTTCTTCTTGACACCGCGACCAGTTTTCGGCCGGTTTTGTGTGTGATTGCGGTTGTTTGTGCACTGCACGATTTCTGACCTTATCCCTCGCATCTTTTATTGTAGCAGAATCAAGATGGACAAACCGCCACACCTGTAATTAAAATGAATGACCGCAGATGGCCGGATACAAAAATTCAAGAATGTCCATTGAAATGAAGATCGTAAAAAAATGCAATGAATCATATTAGGAATTTCAGTTGGTTAGATCAAAAACATTCTAACGATCCAAAAACCCTTTCAGCTTGGATAAAAAGATATGATAATTTGCATAGACAAATATTCAAGTTGGAAAATATAACGTTGATCAGCCATTAAATCTCGTGTTCTCAAACTTCATAGTTGTCAAGAAGATCGGTCGGATCGATCAGTTAACGAATCATCGACCCTGTCACAGCAAAATAGTGATTATGTTTGACGTTTCCATATCGCCCTCGAAGTGGTGTTATATTAGTTAGATCGATGATAACAGAGACTATACGATATCACGAAATTTGAATCCCAAAATGTAAATTCTTTACCTTGATTTCATGAAAAAAAAATTAATGGACTTTTTATTTTCCAAGGAATTAATTTAATTGAAGTCAATCAAAATTCTGAGCCGTTCGGTATTCGAACAATGAAAAGTGTATTAAACGATGGCTGGAGATTACAAGGGGAAACATGAAGGATGCAAAGAGAGGAACTTGTACTAAACCGATAAGCATAAAATGAATAACGATTCAAATTTGCGCGCGTCGCCTCCTACAAGATGTCATCCATCAGTTGGTTAATGATAATCTGCGCTTGACTTGCGGTTTACAGGCATAAAATCCCATCATCTCGGCTGCAATCTCATTAAGCTGAAATAACAATGTAAAGATCGTGCGGGATTGTATCGAAATATCAAAAAATGCGTGACAGAAGGGGAATAACGAGTCGTCGCAGGTGGGCGATTTCGATGCCCGGCAAGTCGCGGCGCGCCGCTGGTCGCACGTCCTTATCCGAGGTACACCCTCCTTGTCGCACGCCAAGGACATCCAGCCTCGTACATTATCTCGCGGCGGTCTCACTTTGCTTATTAACAGCGCTCCTTGTATCTCGCGCGCTTTGTTCGCGCCACGGCGTTTAGAGCCGCACTTGCGGCGGAATCGCGCGCGCCACCTTATCGCGCGATCCGTGAAAATTCAATTGATACAAAGCAGCTCTATTTCTCCCTCGCGCGCAGCCGCGGCTTATCGCAACGCCTACTTTGCACACCCTCCGGGATCAATCACCTGCCCCTTCATTTTCATCCAATTCACATCTCGATTCTAATCGCCCCCACTCCTTTTATTCGTCCCCAATTATCCAACACTTAACCACTCAAATCGTGCAACTCATCTTTCTACCATCTTTTTTTTTTTAATTCAACAATTCAATAATCAATCAATTCAACAATCGTCCGAGAAATTAAATTTAATCTTAACGAACTTTTAGAAACTTGAAAAGTTATTTCAGTAACCAAGAGATTCAATGAACAAAATTAAAAAGAAAATATTTGAGAAGCAACTTGAAACAGCAAATTTAAGAGACAAAATAAAACAAGTAAAAGAAACAAAAACTAGGTTTTTAAAATCAAATAACCTCCTGCTTATTTTCATTCCTGGCGCCCAAGTGTCTGCGAGTTTTATTTTACCGTCGCCGTAAAATGAATGTCTAATTTGGAAATTCTTTTATGAACGACAATGACGTTGTTAAACAATTAGTCAAACTTTTGTTACATTTCGGACCGTAAACTTGGAGAGGTGACGTGACGCCTGTACAAGTATGGAAGAGATGTTAGGATTTTAAGTAGCCTGTAAACGGAGATTTTGGACCGAGGGTGACGTCAGCTTATGATGCATTCCAACGAGTTTGCCCACTCGTTATCGTGGCCGGTCAATTGCCAGGCGACACAATGGGGCTTGAAAAAAAATGACCAACGTATAATTACTCACAAAAAAATTCGTCACCTACAATGAAACTTTATCCCATGAGAGACATTATGCAGATAATGCTAACTCGAAATTTGTATATAAAACTCGAAATTCACCTGGTGTCCTATACCGAATTGTATAATTCGTTATTTATATGTTAATAATGTTTTTGCTTGTTGTTAATTTTATTTTTTTGAAAGCAACCTGTAATATACCGAGACCGAATACTAATCTCCAACGGCGAATTACCGTTTGATTGTTCGGTTTAAGAATTTTAAATGATTTTGTTTAAGGACAATCAACGACCCAATCGCATTCTCTCAGGTTTTTTTATGAAATGAAAAAAAAAAATAAAATAAAATGAAAAACAAGAAACATGTCCGAGTATTTTAATTAATAGAAATATTCATATATTAATGAGGGAATAAAAATGTGCCCGTGGATGAAACAAAGAATAGAATCCGAATGCCAGGCTGATTGCAACACGCGAACTCGCATAAAACAAAGGCGATAAACAAAACTGGATAAAAAGTGTGGAACAATAAAAGTAATAAACAAAAGAGGAACGAACGTTGGAGGAAACTCCGATAAAGGGAGAAAACAAATCGCGCGCGTCTAACAGGCACTCCCATTCACCAAATTCCTTTCTTTCATTGACACCGATTCTCGTTTTGATTTTCTTCGTTGTATATACTTTAATAGACGTTAATCCGCATAGGTAATTAATTCTGCACTTATTTTTTTACGCACATTTTTGAATATTTGAATATTATTTTTGTTCAAAAACATAATAAAAATAATAGTTTTGAATTTTCTTATAAACGTCTTTCGTTCTAATTCAATAATATGTTTACCCTGTTTTTCGAATTTTTTTACTTTATTTGTGCTGCTTAATTTTGATTTATGTGAAGCAACTTCTTGAGAGGGCCATTTGCTCGTGGATTTTTCCCGAAACATTTTGCGAACGTTGGAACATTATGGGCGATAAAGAGTAAAGATTTTGCACGCCATAAATAAAATCATCCGGGGCAGAACGGTGTGTCAAAAACTGTTATTTTGACATGGCCGATAATAACGACCCGGCAAGCATGACACGTAAACATGTCATCGAGATGCTGCGGTCTTTCAGAGCCGAAGAAGATCCTCTGCTAACGGTACCAGAACCGGCGTAGGGATTCCCAGTAGCAAGGCCATTGTTTTGCCTGCTCATCCTATTCTCATTGTTCATCTGAAAATTTAAAAATTGATCAATCAATCAACAAAATCCGATTTGTCTTCAGCTGAAGAGAGGAAAAAAAAAAGTAATTTGGAAAACTTGATTTATCACAGGCGGAATTCGCTTGAAGATTTCATGGTCAGCGTGATAGGCGAATTGCTGAACGATTGTGATCATTTTGACCTTGACCTCACGATAATCTGCTGCCGATGAAGGATCGAAAAATTCTTGAAATTTTGCACCGACCCAGGGCTCTTAATCAACGTTCGGCGTTTTGTTGAGCAGGAAAAACGCGACGAGGAATTATCTCGTTGGGCTCTCGCTGCGCGCGAAAACGAAAAAGAACAAGAGGCCTCGGGGCAGAGCAGGGGCTCGTCCTAAGATTCGGTTCGCTGGCTCCTTTTTTTCGTTGCGACAGCTGCTTGGCATTTCATCCGGGGTATACCAGAAATTTTACCTGAAGCTAAGACGACCTTCTTGTTGTGTTTCTTGAGCTCAAAAATTGTGGTTTTGATTCGTGTTGTTTGGACTGAAAGAGATAGGGTCAAAGAGATAGAAAACTGGTCAACACGTAACGGCTTGTACGTGGAAAATTTTTATTTCGTGTGATCAATTCCTGAAAGAAAATTAAACTGAAAAGACTATTTTTGCTTTGATTTCAAAAAAATATTTGCCTAAAAAAATAGTTTTTTGTATTTTAATTTATCAGAGAATATATAAAATGGCATAAGTAAACGTTTGTTTCTTTGTTCTCAGGTCCAGAGGCTCGCTGAGTACGAGAGATATCTAGGACAAGAAGCGAGGAGTCTGTCAGAAAACTCGAATGGAAATGGAATCGGTAGCAACGAAGTTCTGCAACGCGGACAACTGGAGGGCGACCTGCACCGCATCCAAGAGCTCTTCCCAGGCGATAATTTGCGACTGCACGAGCGGGACGTGCTCACGACGGTACTGATTCATTCGATTCTCACGAAAAAATAAAAAAATAACTGAAATAAGATTTCTGATTCATATATATTTTATGAGACATTTCAGAGCCAAAAATATACGCTTTGATAAAACTTCCGAGTATGTTAATCGTCGTTAGGAGGACAATCAAAGTACAGTAGTCGGACAGATAGTCGATTCATTTCTCGAATGTCACATCCGAAGATCCATTAGCTTTTACGGTCAAAAAATATAAGTTGATTAATATTCATTGGCTTTATCAAAGGATACTTTATTTTATTTTTTGTTTTTTTCGTCTACTCCACAACTTCTTCGTGTAATCAAAATTTTTTATTCCCAAACGAAAAACTTCAATTTATTTCTTTTTTTATATTTTACTTTCACCTATTAATTTAAGTCGTTCTTTTTATGTTTGTCGGAAATTTTAACCTATCGACATACAAAGTTGACACTCAAATTTTTTCTCATTGCAGAAAATGAAGAATTTAATACGCAAACGGAATGGAACGAGCACAGGGAGGCTGACGAGGGTGCTATCCCAAAAATCGCTGAACGTATCCACAAGTTCGCCACCAACACCCAAATCACCGCCGAGAACATTTTTGCTTGAAACATCGGTCACATTCACAACGGTAAATGACGATAACATTTCTTTATAGTCAGTTTAAACGGCGACGTTAATATGGATTTTTTTATGACGACGCCTTACGATCGTGAAAACTTTTTAATTTTCGTGTGAATGATTCCATTTTTATGGCTTTCTTATGAGGATTCGCGTGTTTCGCATGTAGATATCTCATTTAAGGTTGTAATTTTCATGAAAAATTACGCTCGCTGTGTTCCTTTAGAATTTAGATTGTTGATAACAATTGTGTTGGTAAAAAAAAAAAAAAAAAAGAAAAACGGCTGCGCATCCTGCGTGGGTTCTTTCAATTATGTGAGTTCTCATATTACTCATTGCAATATGATTGTTTCTAAGTATTTAAAACTATATCTGCTTCTTTGGATCGTTTCCTCAGCTGAACTAAAAAATTAGCATCAAAACCAACACTTTTACTAGATTAGATTAACATTAGTAACTCGCCGACGTTTCCTCCATAAACGCGATCGCACAGTGTTTGCTAATTCAAATAATGTAACCCTACAACATAAAATTAAATGATACAAACAAATTGCCTCCTTAGTTTTTCTTATCCAGGAAAATGGTCTGAGAGATAACCGAGTTGATTGCTCTTTCAGGGAATGCAAGCACAAGAGAGGCACCTTTTTCTCTTTTCGGATTTGTTGCTGATTGCGAAAGCTAGGAGTGGGGGTAATTTTAAGCTAAAGCAGTCCGTCAGGATGAGCGAACTCTGGCTGACGGCTAGTCACATAGAAGATGTCGCCGAAACGAATAAATCTCAGGAAACCAGCTTTGTCCTCGGTTGGCCCACCACTAACGTCGTAGCCACCTTCATGTAAGCATTTGAAATCACTATTGAAAAAGTTGCACATCAGAATTTAAAAAACCGGAGTGTCAAGATTGTTGTATTTTATGATTGAAGTTAAACTGAATCTGTTTAAATTGTATTAACGATTAACTGACGATAAACAGGACCGCAGCTGCGCGAGACCTTTGGTGGGGTCGTCTGACGGAGCTAGTACGAGAAGAGAGTATGAAAGAGCCTCCAGAGACCAACATTCAAATCATATATCACGACAGCGACACGAACACGGAATACGTAAGTAACTTTGTCGCCGTGACCACACCTTGTACACGAGCCGACTAGTATTGTTCTGCCAAGTAGAATCCGGCTCGGTTAACCTCGAGTAATACCTCCCTGTAACCCTAATTGCTCAATTTCTCGCCAAAAAAGACGGCAACGTGACTCAATGGATGACAATTTTTCCTTACAATTGTAATAATTTCCATCTGTTTTTTTCTTAGTTGAAAACCATTGTGGTTGGATCCGAAATGACCGCTTCAGCAGTCGTGAATTTAGCTACGAGGCTGCTGGATCTTCAAGGACCATTCCAGCTATGGGCCAGAACGAGCGCGGATGAGGCGCCTTACCCTTTGATCGGCCACGAACGACCGTTCGCTATCAAGCTATCCAACCTCAGACACACACTGTCTGCAGAAGAAGGTTTCGACCTTGAACACTGCAACAAGAGTGGTCACGATACCTGCCATTTTATCCTCAGACCTCTGCTCAAATCCCCAGCGAAGAAAAACAAATCCAAAATCAGCGGTCTTCTAAGGAGATCGCTGTCTCTCAACCCTAGCATCTTTGGAGTCAATTTGTCCAGGTTGGACGAGAATGGTCTTCCCAAGCCAGTGTTGGTGATGTTGCAACAGCTCTTCGCTAAAGGTCCCTTCACCCAGGGAATCTTTCGTAAGTCCGCCAATGTAAGGATCGTTCGGGAGCTGAGGGACCAGATCGAGTCAACTGGGGACACCATCTGCCTGGAGGAGGCCCCAATCATTGCTGTCGCTGCTTTGCTCAAAGACTTTCTTCGCTCTTTGCCAGATCCACTTTTGACATCGCACTTGTTCCCACTTTGGATGGCAAGTCTTGAAACTACCAATCCCATTCAAACGATCAAAAGGTAGGCTTATCACTCGAAATGATGCCATTAAATGTTTGATTGACAATAAACGTTGATGATTAATGCTACTTTTTGAATTGCAGTATTTTGGACCGACTGCCGAAAGCCAATTTTACACTTCTCTCACACCTAGTCTGCGTTCTGCACCATATTGCGAGACGCTCAAAGCACAACCTCATGTGCGCTAGCAACCTCGGCGTTTGTTGTGGACCGAGTTTGCTTTGGTCGACCAGTCCCTCTGTGAACCAAAGTCGATCGATTCCGGCATTAACGGAAATGCTCATACGACATTGTGAGACGCTCTTCGGCGAGGCTGTAACTCAACTCTTCGGAGAGGAGCGCAGTGATAGCGGCGCGGAAGAGAGTACGGATAGTCTGCACTGTGAGTATCGCTTATCTATCCCAAGCTTATTCGATCTCGCTTAACCGATAATCATCAAAGGGGATGTTTCACTTCATGGTGTATTCTTTTGCAGCAGGTGGGCTTTCCTTGGATAGTTTAGACCTGACCGAACCACCGCGCAAGGATCAAATGTCGCTCTCGAGGGACTCGGGTTTGACCTTATCCGACTGCCAGTTGTTTATCCCAGAATCGCCGATAGGTTCTGAGGACTCCGCTGTGAACGCGTCTTCATCGTCCAGAGACTTTGACAAGTCCCTCTCCAAGGAGACAGACAAAACGACGAGCAGCAAGAGTGCGTACAGCAACGGTAGGATCTACTTCAACTGGGAAGACCGGGTCAATGGGTGTCTTCATCTGCAAAACGGCGGTCTCGATCTGAGTTTCCGAGAGGACAAAAATGGAATAGTTGGTTACCCGAATCCCAACTTCCAAAGACAAGATTGGTTGAGGGCCCAGCTCAAACGAATGCCCAGGAAATTTGACGAGGAACAGCAGCAGAAGGACATTTATGGGAGGAAGTATCACAATGGAAGACAGGACGCTATCAAGGAGAATGTGGAAAATTGTAAAGAAGTGCTGTACAGGTATGTTTTGCTATTATTTTAAGGTTGAACATTGGAAAGGTCGTTGAATCGGAATTGATATAGACTTTTTTTTTGTAGATCGTCACAGCAGGATATTTGCTCAGAAAGGGTACTGCACCTCAGTTCGGAACAAGAAACTAACGAGTCGTCGCGTTCGTGCGATCGTTATGATTACAAGTCGGAAAGATATAGTGAATTTAAAAAGGTCAAGTCAGAGCTATATATCAACAGGGATTCACCCATGCGATACGAATCGGAGAGCATTTATGGGAACAGAGAAGCACCTGGCGATATTTATGGGACGAATGACAGAAGGGACTTGTTCTCTTTCAAACAAGCGGAAACAATCGGTAAGTTTTGTTATCTATTGTACAATTTCCGTTGTTTCAAATCTTTAGAACTCTTTTTTTTGTTATTACAGTATTGCTATCTTTTCCAGACGTATACGACGATGATGACGATGAATCTGAAAGGACTTGGCCAGAGACTCCACCGCCACTGCCTCCGAGATTACGACATTTACCACCGGTCCACATGAATTTTGAGGAGAGACACAAGATAGCTGGCCGATCTCGATCGCTACCGCCTCCTCCGCCATATCGTCCACCACCGCAGCCTCGGGCACCGATCAGCAGTAGACACTTGCGGTACTCCAGATCCATCGTCGATGACGAAAGCTACGTTTGAAAAGCCATTACCCTGGGAAAGAACAAACCCGTTTTGCATTTACCATGACAAAATTTGGTAGCACTAAAGTCAGAGACAATGATCAAACGTACACCAAAAATCCCGAAAATCGCCGAACGAGACTCGTCATGTCTTCGGAATCGTTTAGTTTGTTTTGTTAGTTCGAAGCTGTTCGTTTGTTGTTGTTGTTATTTGTATTTTTTTTAATCAGAAAGAGTTATGAAGCGCAACTTTGGTAAGAAAGTTAACTTGCAGTTGAGTTGCGTTCGCACCTAGTCGATGCTGGCGGGCGCTAAAACAATTATTGAGTTTGCGTAACACATCGTATACTCGTGAATGACTAGAAATTACAAAAGGCTCGTTCAGAATGAGAAGCGTTTGCACCTTACACTAGCGTATTCCCAAAACATTATGAAAAAAATCAAATGGGACGCCTTGTATTGGCATACTATGCTGTCATTGTGAATGATCTAGCGCATGAAATGCGCTTGAAGATTTATTTAAAACTAAGGGTTGCATTGCAGAGAGCGATCTTTGATTAGGTGTAAATAATGTTGAAATTGGTTTATTGATGAAGGATAAAATTAAACCTTAAGCGAATCAGGGTGCTTCACAGCCATGTACTTATATATGTATATAAAATAAATTCTGAAACAAAAAATATACATATGCATACACATACATATATGTTATAATTATGAAAACGTGTTGATGTATGACATATAACAGACTGACAAAACCTTGTAGATCGAGAAAATTGTACGTATGTCGTATGTAGAAATTAAATGATCCTTGATCAAATTATGGGTTCTTACACAAATAGCAACACTTTGCCTTTTCACGCTTTACCAAAGAGAATAAATTAGATTTATATTCAGGACAATTTTCGCAATGTTTCTAAAATTAAAACCAGACGTTCAACGTTAGTTACAATGTTGATTGATGATAAATAAATAATAATTTTTATTCGATGGATGATTTAATCATTTAGCCGGACCAATTGACGATTATTGTGACTGTTTTGTGTAAGTTGACGCGTAGAAATTGGAACCAATTTAATCGCGAGCATGACAATAACTTTTAACTTGTTAGAATTAAATGTAAATTTTTATATATAGTTATGTTATTTTATGTAAGAACCAACTCGCTTCATGTGCGTATATAAGCCAAATAGACTATATATTCTCGAAATAAAAAAAGTATATATGTATTATTGTTTTACATAGTTTTGACAAAAATGGTGACATGAACAAAATGTCTGTTTTTTAGACACATGAAGTAAACAAATGCCAATTCGAACTGTTTTATACTATTTTTGAAACATTTTTTATCACCACGTTTTAATGTCTAATGTAATTTATAATAATTTGTATTAAGTGTTTGTCAATGACACAGTGCCAATTTTCAAATAACTCGTAAGAGGACAAAAAGCGATCGTTTTGTAAATAAAACTATTTTTTGTATTACCAATTGTATAAGAAAAAAAATATTAATTACATGGCGCAAAAATACAATAAACTATGATGTATACTTGTCTAAATTATATATAGTACTATTAAAAAAATGAATATATTTCGTATTTTATATGCTTTACTTATTTTTACATCCTTTTGGTAATCCAAACAATTTTCAAATACACAAAATTTATTTATCAGAGTGTTTTGTGATACACTGGAAAGAATGTAAACATTTTTTACAATACCTCAACATGTTCTTACAAACTGCAATTCTTTTGTACAAAATATATTTTTCGTAACATTTAAATTAAATCCCTCTTTTAACTGGTTTGGGAGCTATTGCCACTTTCGTGGGTTTGCACAAATCGATCACACAAGGATCATCCAAAGGCGAGTGCAAGCAAGTTGACGCGAGTGGTGCTAACAACGCAATAGAAATCTCGACATTACAAGCTTCCATCCAAACCTGATGAGACAACAGAACAGTGGTTCTCAATCTATAATTATTCTTTTCACTGTTCACTGGTTTTAAATCGGATTTCCTTGGCAATAACAGCTGTACCTGCTGATCAGGATGCCTTAATTTAATTCTCAAAATACTTGGATCTCTCATATTGTAAATTTTGGCTGTCAATGGGATGCCCAGCAAAAGTCCCCCGGTGAATTTGAGTGCTGTGTCGCTATCGCTTTTAGGTTCTTCGATAAGCGCAAAACAAAAGCGAGTCGACGAAGTCGGCCTCGGCAATTTTTCTTCAGGTTGTATTACTGGTGCGAGCATTGGCATTACTATTTGTGCCAAAGTGTCAGCGTTAGTTTCAATTAGCGTTGGGAGTTGAACCACCAGAGACCGAGAAAATGGAGGTAGTTTGCTGGTGTCCTGAGACATGATGTCTATTTCTGTGAGAAACCGGTGGGCTATTGGCAAAGCACTGCCAGAACTTTTCCTTGATATTCGTACCAAATCTACCGCCAGAGCTTTCAACCACAAGTCGTTTGCCAGTATCGTTTCATTCTCACCTATTCCCATGAACAGAGTTTGAAGCCTGTAAAAATTCAAAGTTATTTCAATTCGTCCTGTGCGAATTTCAATTTAAATTTGTAACTTTATACTCACTGCTGAGCGTACTGCAACAAAGTGGAAACTTTATTGCTCGTATTCGAAGTGGCGTCATTCATGGAGGGGGAATGCGAGGCTGTGAGATTCTTGGTGATGCTCTTGAGCAAAATTAAGCATCGGATGTAAAGAGCAGTAAATCTCGCCGCACCTTCCATTCGCCTATCCATTTCTGCGAGACGGTCAATCTCAATAACCGCGGAACCGAGTAACTCGGAATACACTCTGCTACCGGGTCGCGCGTTCTCTACGCTGGCTACCATTCTTTCGAGGAATTCCTTGCCCCTTTGATCGCGAATCTCATCGTCTTCCTCTAGTTCGCCCGTCAGGGTCGAACTCTCGGCAAGCACGGGCCCCAATCTTGGCACCAAATGCGGCATGGTGTCGCGCAGATAATGGTAGTGTTTAATGGTGTGCTCGGTGAATAATGCATGCATGCTCGGACAATGCAACGCAGCGTTGAATATCAAGACTAAAATACTGGCATCTGATATTGTACAGTTTCGTTAAGGAAGACAATGCTGTATATAAATACCTTTTTTGGAACTTTAATTTGAATATTGCTAAAAAAAAGATGATTTTCAAATGAATTCTAAAACTGTCTTTTGAATTCAGTTATTTGGCGATAAATTTTCAAAAGGATACATGAAGGTTCGTCCACATCAGGCTCAGGCATGTCAAAAAAAGGGTGTCTCCCAAGCAGTTGAGTCAGCGGCAAAGTCAGGTACGGATGTGACCTGCCCAGCGCCGCTAAACAACTCCTGATACTTTCTTTATCCTGGGGATATCTCGCGAGGTTGTCCAGAAGACGATTGACGCACATGTTCAAACAGTTTCTAGTAGCCAGTCGGCTTGAAGCCAGAGTTATGTGCAACCCTTCTCTGACTTCGCCACAAAAATCTTCCAGAGCTGGTAAAATGGTTTCTAATTGGTCCTCTCTTAAGGTTACAGTGACAGACATTTTTCCTAGTGACTCGATGGCTCGTATGCGAACATCTTGGATCTCGTCGTTGAACATGTCTACCATAAAATCCAATGCAATCGAGGCAATGTCGCTATTTTCTAGAGAAAGAGAACAGAGGGACTCAACAGCAGCTGTTCGAACCTAGAAATCAACAAGTGTAGTTATACCTTCTGAGAAAGATTTGAGATTTGTCTGAATTCAAGTATACTAACTTCCAAAAATTCATCTTCTAGGCCATGAATGAACGCTCCGCAAGATCCGCTCTTTTCTTCGGCAACTTCTGAATATTCATCGTCAATGTTACGTTTCTGTTTTTTGTCTAAAGCCTGTTCGATGTAACGACGCGACACTCCTTTCATTTTGCCAAGAAAGGACATTGCCGCTGCTCTCACCCGAGGAGTCAAGTCCCCCATGAGACCACAAATTTTTGAGAAGGCAGAATCTATCATCCTTATATCCTCTCCTTCTGTTCCAGGCACCATTCTAAAATAATAAAGAAAATTTAATACAAATGTTTTCGTTTGTTAAATCAATTAAATTTTGTTTCACTTGATCATAAATTACGTGTCAGGATATTCGTTTCCCAAAAGCCAGATCAATTTTAACACCGCTCGTCTAACAATCTCATAATCATCCCGAATTGCTGCACAAGCTTCTGAGAAGAAGCTCGATGGTAAGCGACAGCCACGCTCAGAATGGAGTTCTGCCATCGTGTCGAATGCCTGGGCACGAACGCGCGGATCTTGAGATCGGGTGTAATTCCCAATTAATGATAATGTGTCGTCTGCTATATTCGGAGAGAGGTAACGTCCAATTATTGACAAACACCGGGTTTGTACTCCATGCCAGGTGTCTGGAAGATGTTCTCGGGCAACTTTCAATACCAATATCCTAAAACCAAACATTTATTTATTAAAAAAACGTATTATAGAATTTTGAATATAAATCTTTTATTTCAAATCCAATCTTTAGATTTATGGATTAAAATTAGTTATCATCTCCAACTTACTTGTTATAATCTCCCAATTTCAATAAAGTGGCCAATCCCCTGCTCTTCACTCGATGTGATTCTTCGTTTTTCAAAAGATGTACGACTTCGTGAATGATTCTCAATTTTTCATTGACATCTGGACTGGCCTCTCCTAGTTCTGCTAAAACTGAAAGTATATTTGCTCTGACAGTGGCTTCTTGCTCAGACTGAAATTTCTCTGTTAAAATCTTGATGCATTCTGGAATATCTTCTACGGCCATCTGAGATATTGTGTCACCGATTCGGACCAGTAATTGCATAGCATCGTTGGGACTTTTAGACTGTTGTAGACACTGGATGTAAGCAAGGGTAGATCCAGAGTCACCATTTTTAGATAATGTTAAGCGAAGAGTTCTCAATCTTTTTATCGGTGGTTCAGTTGTTGTCTGAAAAATAATGTTCAAGTTGAAAACAGTTCCACACTTCTATGCTAATATACTAGTTTAGACAAATTATAATAATTTTTTACTTACTTGACTTTGATTAAATTCTGCTAATACTCGCTTTTTCATCAGTGCAGCCATTTTTGTTCTGGAAAATTACTTTCCAAAAAATACACTTGTCTGTAAAAGTAATAAATAAACAATCATCAGTCGTTCATTGTTTGCTAGAATACTTAATGTAAACAAATAAGATTATTGTAAATAACAAAAAGTTGTTTTCATGCATGGGACGATCATGTAATGATGTAAGTTTAGAAAAGTTAAATAATAATAATTTACTTACTAGTTTTTACAAAACCTTAAATTTGTTATATCAACAAATTTATATCCCTTGCTTTTAAGGTTATGTTTTGCAACGAACATACATTGCTCCAAAATGTTTCCCTTTGCCGAGCCTTTCAAATCGTAAATTCTACTATTGTCAAAATAACTATTTTTATCAACGGATCTTAATAATTGTGTTCATTCTAATGTAACACTTCGACTGACAGGGACAGTGAAAAATATAAAACGCAATACTTAATACCGACAGGGGTGTGTAGAACGGTGTAGAACTTGTCAGATGAAAATCATTGTGCGCGTAAGTTGAATCTAGGACCTTTTAAATGAATTTTTGAAAATTCCCTAACTCTTAGATCAAGGATTCAACTTCATCTAGAATTTGTTAGATGATCATACAATATTATATTTAATAAATGAAAAAATTATTTTATTAAAAATCGATTTAAATCTTTCGCGCCGTTAATTTTGAACTATAAAAATTACTAACAAGGTGATATAGGGTTATTTCCCTAGGGAATCTATAGCAACCGGCATGAACGCCCTCTTTCCACAAAGCAGCATTGAGCATTGATGTGTGTGCTATCAAAATAAGTGAACGCGAGTGAATAGCTGATAAATTTTTAAAAACAATTCGTCATTGGTAAATAATATATTATTATAATAGCGAAAAAATCACAACATTACTTTATCTATTGCTTATTACATTTTTTTTGAATGATTTCATTTAATTTGGTAGTTTTTCAACGAAGTAGATGTCATAAACGTATATTTTATAAATATAAATCTGTGTTATTCTTGTTGTAATAATAGGCACAATACAACGACTTTTGAAGAAATCAATTGATAACAAAAAGAAACGCGATGGCGGATTCATCTTATGAAAAAGGATTGACGGAGATTTCCAGGATGAAGGTAAAAATGTGTTATTTACCTTTGCTCGAAGCTAACCTCAAAATTTATCATGAAATTTTTGTTTTGTCTTGAGTTATAAAGATAATGGCGTTTTATAGATTAGGAACGTAAAGTCTTAAGCCATAGTTAAAGTGCATTAAAAAAATGTATTAATATAGTTCTTAATTAAAGTTTTAATTTGGAATTTTCAGGTTGCTGATTTGAAAACAGAACTTAAAAAACGTAACTTGTCTACAGCAGGGAACAAACAAGAACTAATTGATCGTTTACAATCGTATATACATGGTAAGACAACACTGGGAATATAAACAATATTTTTCATTTCACCGTTTAAAACAGATAATTCTAATGTACTCTCTTTTTAGATGTTTCTCTCTCTTTGGATGAAACAAATGAAGAAATTTTGGACGAAGATGCTGTATTAGAGGTTTGATTATAAACTTAACCTTGATTTATTAAAATTGAAAAATTGGTGTTACTAATTCTGTACGTTTTCATTCAATTATAGGACGTTGAATTGGATGAATTAGTCACTAAATCAGACTCGCAGGAAATAGGAGAAAAGCGAAAATTGTCAGATGATAACGTTACTATGAATGCGAAAAAAATTATCCTCAATCGCAATCCAATCATTGAAGAAGTTAAAGTCACCGAGCCAATTGTAGAAGAAAAAAATGGCGAGGATAAAGAGGCAGCTTCTTCGGAGAAAAAAATCATCAAATTGTCAGAATTGAGCGCAAAAGAGGTAAAAACATCGTTTGAATTCGAATAAAAAGATATAAAATTTTTTATTTAGTTTTAAATTGCCGCTTACAACTATAACATTATTTTACAGAGACTTGAAATGAGAGCCAAAAAATTTGGCGTGCCTCTGACAGATGCTGCAAAGAAGGAAGCCAGATTAGCAAGATTCAATTCTAACAATTCCAATTCTAAATCAGCTGACTCGATCAAAACACCTGTGGTAAGTTTTATTTATTTATTGATGTTCTTGAGTAACATTTGCATTTTGTTTAATTTTAATTTATTCACTTTCTTACAGTCCACCTCTTATGAAGTCTTAAAAAAACGAGCAGAACGATTTGGATCTACAGTTTCGTCCGTACTAGAGAAGGTATTTTAAGAATCGTTCAAGTCTTACATCTAAAACAGTAGTAGTATAAACACATAATATCAATACATTCATACTTACCTTTAAAATTATAGGCTGATCAACAAGAGAGGATAGAGAAACGAAAGGCTCGATTTGGAGAAGTGAAATCAACCGACAAAGTATTCCCCAACAAAATCAAAATAATCAAATGATATTCGCTGATTTACACGAAAGCATCATTCTAAAACTTAGTTTTTTGTTCTGTAACTTTTTTTATGAGAAATGTGTGTCAAACTATTTAACATAATGCACTACTTATCCAAGTCGTTAACTTGGATAATGAAAATTTTGGAAATATACGCGAATTGACGACATTTTCTGTTTGACGAATTACCAAAAGTTTTTTATGTACAAAGTACCATGATTTGTATCTTTGCTTGCTGTTCATATTATCAATTATATCTTTTTTGCAAATAAGTCATATTTGTATCATATTTGTATCATCACTAGTAAAGATTTTATAGTGCGAATGATTTTAGTTGTTTTTTTCTACTTTTACTACTGAATTAAAAGTTAACTTTAAGTAAACTTAATGTACATTAAAACTTAATAAAGTGAAATACAAATTAATCAGATGAGATTCATTATTTCTCCAGTGATTCAAGTTGAATGAAACATGTAAGCATTAAATAAAAAAACTAATTTAATTGAATTAAGATTCATTATGAATGATTTAATTAATAAACAAAAGCGAAAAACAAAACGGTATAAGGCATAAAAAAACATTGAGTATGGAAGAAATCGTAATAACATATATTCTATTCAACATGATACTTATTCATATAAGTATATCCATATTATATATATTATATATATATTTTTATTTATTCAATTATATGTATATGTATATAATAATTAATAAAATATAATGTTTAATAATGATACTTGTAGTCTACACTATATTATTTTGTTTTCTTCGTTCACATTTCGTTATCGTCGTCGTCTGTGATGTTCCGCATTAAATATATATATATATATATGTATGTATATATATATTTATATAATAATTTATTTATGCATATATATAACTACTGATATCGATTTTTTCACTTTATTCATAACAATGATCTCAAAATTCTTAGACAATAACTGTTTATAACGAACTATCAGCTTAAGTTTTTCTTCTTATTTCTCTTTTTAACAACTACTCGCTTATACGCGTATCGATATATCATAGACAATCTTTCGTTATAGTTTTTACGTCGTAAATGTAATGTGTTTGTGTAATGCTTTTTAATGTACGTGTTTTACGTGGTTTATAAATATTTTACTCTTTAATGTTAAGATGCAAGAATTTTTGCCGATCGTCACAATAAAACTTGTAATTCATTAACCATCTTTTGATTCAACTTGAAAGACCGAACATTCGAAATGAGTTGTCGTTTTCGTGAAAAGCAAAAGTTCTTTCAATGTGAATTGTCATTTTGTAAATCGATTATCTATCGAATGTTTGAATGTATAACAAAAACATATACATTTTGGCGCAACAGAACGTATGAAATGTATTGCAGCGTTTGCAGAGAATTGCGGTGCGGAGTTAGGACGTAATGTGTTGACAATGCGTAGATTATAATAAAGGTTTCAACAGAAAAAAAACCATAGCTCGATAGAAGGGAGAGACGACGACAACGACGATAATAAGAAACAAATGAAATGGATGCGGTGAACTGGTCTTACGTATGCTGTCTAATTAAGGTACTTTGAGCGCTTGCGAGTTGTCTGCGAGCGATAATTGTTCGAAATACCTTAATGCGATACAAGGACAACAAATAATTATCATTTTGTTTTTTCTTTTCGATATACTCTCGGGAATTTTCGATTGCGATTTTGGTTTCAGAGCGGGCTCGCGAAAATGTTCAGTCCAAGTTTGTTCATTTTATAAGTGCTGTAACGGAAACAAAATCGTCGTTTTCGTGAACTGGACATTTTACGCGCGCTCAAGCCCTGGTTAGTCGGAAAGTAAAACGGCACAGCATTTGTATACGCAGATATGGCTGATTCTGAGCTCTCAAATGTTATCACATTGTTACTTTAAATCGCTTTTGCGTCGATTGTGCTACATTGCGACCGAAACAGATAATACCATCTAATTATATACACGAATGTATCTATTTCGTAAGTACTGATTGTTTCGCACCGGCTTGCTTTAGATTAGAGCCTCTATTCGCAATTTTTTATCGTCTGTCAGTGTCATCTCAGCGGACTGGACAAAAAAAAACTTGTTTCATCCATCCACCGCAATTCGGGCAAACGATCAATCCGTTTCGCGTTTTCCTATATCAGTTATACCTATATCTCACGCTACGTTGTCGTTCGGGTCACGCGTGTCAGCGGCCCTCACTTATTCATGGCCGTTTGTTTTGCATTGTCCTTATAAAAAATCTACCCAACCGTTGACTCTCAATGTTCAATTGTCAACCAATGCCCCCCTTTCATAATATCTGATCAAATCTTTCCAATGACAGTTTTTCTTCGAATCGCAGCCAGTAGTTTTGAAGACTGAATGGTTTTCATTTTGGTACTTTTGGAACGTTGGTTCAAATGATAAAGTTTGATTATGTTCATATTCAATTGAGTTCCTCTCAACTGGCAAATATCAATTGTTTCTTTTTTTTTTGTTTAGTTAGGATTTGTACATTCCAAAAGCTCCAAAAATGATTGGCATTTTATTTTACTCAAGTGCGCAGAAATTATAAAAAATTTAATAATAGTCTAGGTAAAAAATAAGATGTAAGAAGACGCTTCGATGGATTTTCGTGTTTTTGTTTTTTATTGCAAATTTATCGGACAATGTTTTCATAAGGACAACGACGTCGGCTATACAGTTTATCGCTAATCAACTATCTAATGTCTTTAAACATATAGAAATTCATTTGTTTGTAAAACGTTAAGCTTGGAGTTTGTTTTTTTCTGTTTTATAGTTACTCATTTACGATAGGTATATTGTGTGTGTCCGCTATACTGATTTCTCGTGTATATAAGTATATATAATATATATATATTTATTTATCCATTTATGACAATGTGTGATTTGTTTTATATACTTATATACAGTTGCGTTTCTTTAGTATCCATTAACTCTTTTCTATCACCTGTTTTTATTCGCGCAGAATAACATACAATGCGTGGGTTCCATCTTTATTTGGTATATATATGTATATATACGTATGTGAGTTTTTCTTCATATATATAGAAACGTCTGCTTATTCTCTCTTTTCTTTTATTAATTTAATATACTTTTATATCCATATAATTATTTTATCTCTTCAAAGAGATTTCTTACGCAATCGTTTCGGCATCGCGCAAAACATTCAGAACCGTTCCGAACATCGGGGCGCTCTCCACGATCGGCTCCATATCACAAAGTATATATATTTATATATATTTATATCGCGCTATTGGGAGAATAATTGCTTCTTTAACATTACAACATTAAAAACAAATTAACAAAAATTTATAATCACGTCGAGATGTAATTTTTCGGTATCGCCGAATTGAAACAAAAAACAACGTCGATCAACAACTGGGACCTGAAAGCGCCGTGAATTCGCAACCGGTTCACTATAGAATATAGCACCTAAAGATGTGTGTCGAACTTTGTCAACGCCCTCACGTACAATTCTCCATCCTTAAATTAGAGTATTGCAAAAAGATTAACGAATTCGCTTTGTTCCTATACAATAGAGTTTATTATGAATTAGCAAGAAACGTGAAGATGTGTACTTCTTTTATCACGACAACGCGATGACATGACGCATACTTTGAACGGTGATGTGGTGTGTAATACGATCGGCGATCACATAGGTATTGAACAAAAAAAATTATTGAAGTCTTAAAAAAAGGCCTGTCACTTTACTTTTGATATAAACAACTTTTCTGGTTTTTAAGTCTTTATTGCTTACAATCAACTCTGATTGTGAAAATTTCTTCTTTCGTTTGATTTCACGCTAGTTTTATTTTAAAAGTTCATCTCAGAAATTTTTTAGTTTGGAAATTTGTGACCAGAAAAACTGTATCGTCAAAAGCAAAGGAGTTCAGTTTCACTGCTGCTTAATGTTAAACAATTGATTAATCAATAATAATCAGTAATGTGAATTAATAATATAACATTGTCTTTGTTCTATAGACGGTCAAGCGCGAGTAGCTCGTTTGTGTTCGTTTGAGCAGCTGTGGAAATGTTGACCGCAAAAAAAAAGTCGAGAAAAAAAATAAAGTCACGTTCGAATTAATTCGATATGAGATCGTTTTGGTATGATATATCCCGGCTCACTGTAAGCGCGACATGCCACAGCCAAATCATCATTCCTTGGTCAATCAAGAACAAACGAATTGCGACAACGGCGGCATCCTGCGCGTTTACGAAGCTGCGAAATATATTCTTCGTCTTTGTTTTTGTTTTAGTATTTCCTATATATATTCTGTCTGTTCATAATATATACTTTCTTAATACGCTATATCATCTTGTTTTAACGCGTGTTATATATGAAAGAACCTTGATTTCATTACGTCATTATATATGAAAGAGTCATCATTTCATTAATTCTTCTAGGTTTCTTTAAATCGTATTGTCCGCAATTGTTCGAGCCACGAAGGACGATTGTTATGTTTGCAACTACACCCGAAAACCCTCTCCTTTCCACTTGGACTTTTCCAAAACTGTAAGATAGACTCTGTGCGCATCAAATCTCATGGGGATTTTTTGAAACATAATCTTTGTTCTAATAATTTGAGTGTATTGATTTTTTTCACGAAATTGTTAATTTTAAAAGAAATTAAAAAATTGTTTTCTTTATTCAATGAGAAATGAAGAATGACAAGTTCAGTATTATTTTTGTCGCGCAAAGTTTGTTAGCAAGCTTGGATTTTTGAATCTTTCAATGGTTACTTTTTGGTGTCAAACGAGTGGTTCTTGCCCTGTTTATTTAATGCCTTAACACGTGAAATGTTTGCTACACATTGGCGTGTTTCGTTATAATTTATTATTATTATACAATATATATATATATATATATATGATTTAATGTTATATGCGTGGCAGCGTGGCTGTGCACGTTGTATTCTGTTTTTTAAAGAAATTGTACTATCGGTAGACGCGAGCGATCGCCCAGATGGGATCGCTGATTTGTTAATGGGAAATCAAACTTCTGAACAAGTTGAGCGGCGAAAAAAGTGCAAACAAACTTGAAAAAAAAACGCCAGACAATCTTGCACTTTTTTCAGCCGTACGTCACACTACTGTCGCGCACTTCGGTCACGAGCGTTTTTTGCCTGGTTAACATTATAACTCGCTACGTTTTTGTTCCATTTTTGCAAACATAATGCTGTTTTTAACAGGCAGAAACACGCTCGACGGATTGCGTTCGAATAATTACTTTCTAGAGGTAGTGTTAGTCGGCGGACTGTCGGCCCGCTTCAGGGCTTATGCCTTCAGTCTGTGAAACGGTAATCAGTCATGAATATACTAAAGTTTATAGAAAACATCGATTATTGCATTTTTTTGTTCGGCAAACATAGTTATACTTTTATTATTTCTCTGCCTCCGTCTTTCGTGACTTTGGATACGACATAAGCCCTGTTTCAGCCTGCTCTATAATTTAGTGACGACAACAGTTGTTATTTTTTAGTTGTTAATTTTTTTATTCAAGTATTTCGATTATACTTCCTTTCTTTTGCTGATTATTATTTTGCTTTTTTCTTCATTCAGGTTCGTTTTCAGATGTTTTTTTATAATTTCTACTTGAAGGAACCAAGCAAAACGCTCGGGGAAAAGAAAAGTTGAACAATTTAAGAATCGGATGACTTGCGTTATAAAAATATTCTGTATTTATCCATAGTTCTTTGATCTTTTTCTAATACTTTTTTTGTAAGAATATATATATATTTTTTGCTCTTTTTTCACTTTGTAGAATTGTTCACTCCTTTTTTTTGTTAATAATCTTTATTTTCTTTTTTTATTAAATTGATCCTCGTTTTCTTTTTATTTTTCGTTAAATTTGTTTTACATATTTGATGTGAATTCCGCGTTCAAATCATCTGCGTAAAGCCAAAAAGAAGAAAAAGAAAAGAAGTAAGATATCTCTCGGTTTTTTGGACGGTCGTTTTTATTATTATCCTTTTTTCTTTCTTATGTGTGAATGGTATACCAATGAGTATGCCCTTGTTTAACAGAAACTTAACGATACCACTCTCATATTACTATTTATCGATCAATCGTATCGTTAATGAAAGCCAAGTTTTACGAGCAGGCGCACTGTAGATCGCGCTTGAGTCTTGAGCATGCACTTGACTTCGTGAAATGCCGCGAATCCTTTCTGTTTTTTTTCCTTGCTTTTTTCACTTTTAGAATTTATTCAAATCAACTTGACAATAACACAAGAGTGAGGAACCAAAATTTTTTGCATTATTAATGTTGGTCGAGCTTTGAAGATTTTGTAGAAAATTTACCACATATGATCTCAAAACAATAAAATTTTCAACGCGGGATGGTTAAGTACTATGAAAAAAATTGAAATGCCGATGCAAGTTGAACGTTAACGAAAGCGATTTTCATTGCATTCAGTTTATTGAATAAAATACAAATTTGTGATGGACAGGGTTGGCGTAGAATTATCCAGGTGTTTTACATTTTAGCACGCAATCCAACAGCTATTAAAAATCATAAATATTTAAACGTAACGGGCAATCATGTAACGAAATTTACTTAGCTTAACGAATGAAAATTGTCTAATCGACATTACACAAAAAATGAATAAACGTTTGATACAATAACAATTAAGAAAAAAATTTATTCAAAAATATACCAAAACATAAAACGCAATTTTGAATTTGTTTATTAACATCTGATGTGCCAACCCTGTTTCAATGCCAAAACATTTGATAAAATCTCGGATAAAATTTAATTAAAAAAATTTGTTTTATAACTAAAAATAATTATTATGCGAACAATGAGTTGATACGTTAACAAAGATTCGTTTCGTTGACACTTGAGATAATTTGTCGTTTAAAATTCAACTTATCTTATCAATGATTCGTCAATATTTAAAACTGTTCAAATATAATTTAAATTGAAACACACAATTGACAAATTATCTGGGGAATGAAAAGCAAATCTTCGTTAAAAAATTGCACATCTGAAACCCGAAAAACGCAATCTCCATTCCAAAACTAAGAGTCTCCTATAACACTGTCTAGATAAAATCTAAGAAACCTCTTGGATAACAATCGAGCCCTTGTATGTGCTCAAAAAATTGATTTAAGGGACGCATCGGTCACGCAAGTTTAATAATTGCCAGGGCACTCTCGATTATTTATCTTTCCATCCTTTCCGAAATTCTTAATTATTAATAATATATATATATATATAATTTTTATTTCGTTAATTGAACAGGCAATGAAAATGGAAACGAATAACCGTATGCGCGTTATAAATTCAGACGCGGAGGACAATCAGTCTTTTAATAACCGCTTCTTGCCTGAGCAAGACCTGACAGAGATTTACTCGAATGTAGATTTTTCTTTATGAATCCATATATCAAATTGCTAAAGCTGCTGCAATGTAGAAACTTTTTGTCGGTTTCAAATGATTTGCAAAAATGTATAAAAATTGCACGGTTTGTTACTGTATGATTGAAACGAAAATGGAGATTTGACAGAGATGTAAACCTATATCGAGTGAACCTCTTAAGAGAATTCTCACAAGGAATTTTTGTTTCGTTTGATATTTTGTACAGTAGTCTGAGTGAAACGAAATTTCAGAGAAAATTGTATGATTCCTGTACGTATGTCAAGTTAGTTAGAATTATTGTATATTGTAATTCATATATATATTTGTATATGCATTCGACCAGTTTTGATTATCAATTATAAATTATTGAAGAATTCCTTGTCAGAACCGCAATAGCGATTTTTCAATTTGGAATCTGGATCCAATGTATATAATAATCTTGATAGCACATTTTTCTATGTAATTTCCAAATAATAAGAACGAAAATGTAGAATTACGAACATTCAGTGCTACTAGGTACTCGTGGATCCCGCGAGATAATCACTTTTATTAAACAGAAGCTGTACCTCTTATAACCCAGGCAGTATTTTATTGGTGTAATTTTTCAACCGTAATTTGTTGCCGACCCGCGGGATCCAATTTCATTAAGACATATCACAATTTGCCTCGCACATACGTCATTCCTTCTTTGACCTGTTGCTCTTAATTTTTTTTCACAATATACAAGTCGCCTCGCCATTCTGTTTCAGCAAATGTCGATTGTCGAGTATTTCATACGGGAATTCGAACGATCACGTGTGGGCGTGTACACACAAAAAAGTTCCGGCAGAGACCACTGAACTTTTAATCACAAATCCTTGGACTAATCTTGTAGACAAAAACGAATGGTTTACAGATTTGTCCATCAAGATTTCATTTCACTAATACAGTTTTTAGAATTAGAACGATTAAAAAATTCTAAATTTTAAGTCTTTCAAACTTAATAAAAAATCTAATTTCCCGATTCAATTCATCTAAGATTTAGTTGTTATTTAATAAAACTTAAACATCATTTCAGTGGTGACTGCGCACTTTGACCTAGAAGATCTTAACTTCTCATTAAAATATTTCATTCAATAATCGATAAATAAATAAAAATAGCACAATAAATAAAAGGGCGTATAAAGAAAGTGATTCGAACAAAAATAAGAGAAGAAAAAAAAATACATAATGATAACACAAGATGTTTGGCCTGCTCCCGGGAAGAGCTTTTGGATATGCCAAAATTGAACGCAACGAACTCGTGGTCGTTTTTATTGTTGGAATTTATGTCTGAAAAACTCTCTTGTCTAAGTGTTTTCACCACTTGGAGGCGCCAGTGTCGCCGTGCCGCAGCCAGCGCCCTCATAGGCGCTTCCTTCTATTTACATAATATAATCTGCGCAGCTATCACGATACAGGTGGCGGCACTAGCGTAGTCCAGGTGGCTCTGTCGCAAAGTCAATGGGTCATAAGTTTTCAGTATTGCATAATATAATAATAATAATAAAAAGAGATCTTCTCCCGGATGCCTGGAGACAAGCGCAAACTCGCGAGTGCGTAATCGTGCCCTTGCGCATGAATATCGAACCTAAAATGTCAGCGGTAGGTGGCACTCTAGCCATCTTGACGTTTATGTTAATCTTACTTGAAGAACTTATAATCACTCTCTGCTTATTTAACGTATCTTGTAACGCTAGGCACGCGTACGCTTACATACAAACATCTATACTTAATTATTACAATTTCCCTATGTTTTTTTTAGTATGCACTCGTACGCTTAGAACATATATATATCTTTTCTTGTTATTTTTATACATACGCTCTTTCTCATACGAGGGAATGTACTTACAAACATATAGTTTGCATTCACGTACACGTTTCCCTAACTGTTGTCTCATATATGTATACATATTTATGCTCTTGATTACATTATATATAATGCGTTTATATATAACATAAGAGTAGTCGCATAGATACGTATAAATATAACAATTGTCTAATCGGCAAAGAAGGCCAAGCTTGGTTTGCCCAGTGGTCGCGCGCTACCAGGCGTAGACTTGAGTCGACAAAAATGAGCAGCCGTTGTTCGTTTTTCGTTAGTTCGGTCGTTTGGGTGGCGCTGGTGACATGGCATCGAACACAAACGATCAAGTCGAAACAAGTCTGCACGTATGCATGGCAGTGTCGACGGTGATACACAAGATAGATGGCGCGCGATACCTAATTGGTTAGGTGCGAAGCTTGGCGCTCTGGTCGCTGGCGCTGGTGCTGACACGATGGTTGGCAATGGTCGGACCGGGACGACATCTGGCCTCAATGCGGTACATCTCGTTTTCGGGCCCGACGTTTTCGGGCACCCGGAGCCGAGGCCTAGTCCCCGAATCGGGTGCACGCCTTCTTCCACTTGCACTGCGTGCACCAGAGATCGCGGTGCTCCATTCCGTACACCTTGCGGCACTTCTTCGTTTCGCCGCGGACCCTCCGTGGCGATGGCATCTTGCCCACTGACACTGTCAGCAGGCTCACACCCTGCTGATATGTCTGGAACTGCTGCGGCCTCGGCGTCAACTTGATGTGTTTCACTGGTGATGCCTGCTTTGAAATAAATCACAGTTCATTATTATCATTCAATCAAATATTAACCCAGCATTATATATTCAATTTTGTTAAACAACTCTGGTGTATCGATCGGGATGGACAAGAATAGGTTCTAAAATGGTTGATACTTGAAATAGGATCCATATGGAAATCGACTGCAGCCTTATGCGTCTGTGTTATCTGTTTAACGTAAGACATTCGTTTGTGCCAATGACTTTTATTTTCGAATGTTTAGGACTGACTGCTATTCCAACAGATTGCTATTCTGTTTTCTACTACTGCTCATGTGACGTCGCCACAATTTTGTTGTAAACAAAACCGTGGAATCCCGTATGACACAGATGCATAGAACTGGTCAAAGAAGTAATGATGATAGGAATGGAAGCGTATTGCCTCACAGCGCGTTCACTTCAAGTTTCGAAATATCCAAATTTATTCTTGTTCTATTCTATTTCCATTGCAACCACTCTGCTCTTCATTTTATTCCTCCGTTCCTTATTCTTTGGTCTTGTGTTTCATTCTCGACAGCTCATTCTGCTTAGTGCGAATTCTATTTTTCTTTATTTCAAGAGGTACACAATTTTCAAGATGAGATTGAACAAAAAAATAAGTCATGCGATCGATTTAGCAATAAAGCAGATTACCTACAATGTATTTCACATGGCGAACCAAAATGATAGATATAGTAGATTTTACAGAAACACGATCCCAGAGAATAAAGTTTCATAGTTGTTCATGTAAATAATATATCAACGAGGGATAAGTTCGTTTGCATGATGTAACAGTGCCGGAAGTATCAAAAGTCTCTATAGGTTTACCTGAGTTTCAGTATACAGTTTATGTATTTGTCGCAAATTTAGTAATGGATATCATTTATTCTATAGGTGTCTACTGCTATGTACCCTTTTAGATTGTTGTGCTTGAGTTTTTTCAACTAGTCATCTCTTTTGAAATGACTTTCAATTCCTTCAGTACAAAAAAAAAAACACAAAGCAAAAAAAAAACATAAACTTATGCTTGTTTGAACTTTAAATGGAGGGTGAAAGATATTTAAGTAGAAGGACTGGACACTTACCGGAGACGAAGAAACAGCATAAGAGTTATTTCTGTCGCGTACGTTGGAAACGAGATTTTCGGTACAATTAGGAGTAGTGATGGGAGCAGCTTCAAGACGGAGCTGTTTCTGATACTCAGGGTCCTCGTGGGGAGGTCGCGCCATGTCACGGTGAGACATGGTCGGCGGCGAGCTCATGTGGCTCATTGAGATCTCCTGGTAGTAAAACTCCTCCTCGTGGAGCTCTGACATGTCATCGTCCTCAGCATCCTCATCGTCGTCATACTTGTCGTCTTCGTTCTCGCAGACCTCTGCCTTTTTGCTGCAAAAAGGGTTCAACATGAAATGCCTCGAACGAACTAATCTTATCTCAAGGTCAACGAACGCAATCAAGCAAACAACTTGCACGGACAAATTGTGTTTTATCTTACAACGTGGTTCAAGGTCGCGCGTGGCTTAACTTGTTGCGCTCGCAGCCTATAAAATTGTTAAACTTTGCCAATACGTTGTTTCCTACTCCCTCCCCTTCTAACAAAAGTACAATTTAATGACCCCCAACCAATTTTCCGTTTCGTACTTACTGTAAATGAACTACTCGTATGTGCTCTTCAATGGCAACGCAAGTTGTCTCGACTTTGAGGCAATTAGGCCAGCAGCATTTATAGACCCGCTTAGAGTTAGGCGAAGTGGTAACATGATCGTTCACCGCATTAGTCTGGAACTGAACATTTAAAACATGTTAATCAATCAAGAAAAACAATTAGAATCAATATTATCAATTGTTCAAGATCTATGGTTTGTCCATTCGCAATTCGGATGCAACTTTGGTGCATTTGGATTTTTGGTTTTGACCAAAACCAATCTGACTGAACTTTGACCTGAAATTCGATCGCAAAACTCTAATCGGATTGGATTTTCAGATCAGATTAAATGTAATCAAGTTTCAATAAGCCTGATTGGATCACTGTCATAATTAGATCGAAAAATGTGTTTTTGCCGTTGCGCGCACGTTTTGTCCTGATCGCTCCTAAGAAGTGGTGACGGTGAAAACAAAAAATATATAAACGCCAGTCAATCAGCCGTCACTTGCTAGCTCGTCAAATGCGAATTACAACCCGGCTGTTTTGCATTTTACGTAACTTTTCCAATAAAAGTTTAACAATTTCAGAACACGATATAATTTTTTTTCACTCCAAGATTTATTAACCGGTATTGCACAAAAGCCGGTAATCACGCTATCAATAAAACATGCTTGAGTATTTTTTGATATGAATTGCTGAGTTGGATATAAGCCAATGGTGGTAATTTTTTTAAACGCAAATTCAAGGAACAAAATTGAAAACATATAAACATCATAAGATTTGTTTGTTTTTTATTCATTTGCTTATTCATTTCTGAGATGATAAATTAAAATTTTTTTGATCTCTTCGAATTGAAGACTCTTCGGATGGTTTCTTGTGATCGTTAAATTTTTGGTGCAGAAGAGTTTTGAAAGCGGAAACGTGTAAGCCATGGTGTGTTTTCTGGTTGGCAGCGAAGCTAAAATCGATGCGGCTTGTATGCGATTCGTCGCGCGCACGCTTCTTTGTTTACATCGGCCGGCGTGCACCGACAGTGACGCCGGCGAGCTGCAAAATTTCTATCACGTGCTATTGATCCAGCAACGACAGTATTGGCCCCTGAGGTGTACCTTAGGTTAGGCACCAGCGTTATTACGTGCATCCGATGCGCACTCACGAATAACAACTTGTCAAATCGTCGAGCCAAAATTTACATTTTTACATCGCCCATTTAAAATCGATTCAAATCTTTCTCGCAATCATTTTCTTACTTCTTAATGCCATTTGACATTGAATTGAAATTTTTTGTTGAAACAATGTACTAATTGAAAACAGAGGAGGGTTTCTAATTTGTCATGCCATGCCACAAGTTGAGCACATAAAAAGGTCGCGACATAATTGAGCCAGCAACGAATCGCGCGACTTTTATTTCGCTTCAATCGGGTTGAAAAACAAGACAAAGACGGAGCCGCGAGTTGGTGGATTCGCAAAAAGAAATAGCGCGCTCGCGTGATTAATGATACCACATCGGATAAAGCGAGGCGTTTTGCGCGCCCTTTTTGTCTGCAAAACCGCGAGCCCCGGTTTGAATTGCAAATTACACCTCTGACGAGGACACATTTTGCCAATTTTCAGGTCATCGGATCGTTACAATTTTCCCTGCTCAAAATCCAGTCAAAATTCTTTATATCAACTGCGTCAGACACTTTTTGTTAACCAAGAATGACGCGAATTTCTTTTTATTTACCAAGAAGGCTGGCGACCTACGGATCATTGACACCGCGATTGTTCAAAAAAGCGCTGCGACAGAGAGGAACAAAGAAGTGCCTTCCTTAGATATACTATAAAAAAATCCTCGCGTGGGCGAGAAATATATATGATAAAAAGAATTGCAACGTTCCAAGTTTATATTCAAATCAGCGGTTTATTTATACTCGGCGTTTGTTCCACTTTGTTGTGTCGAATTTCAGCGACGGGGCACGGAGCAATTTGTTTGCTTTCTTTTTATATCTGCATACATTTTTCGCAATTACAAGCAAGCAAACATCGCTAAAAAATAAAGAACAAGTCACACACAGAGAGAGGGAGAGGACACACGGAAAAATTCGAATCAAAATGACATTCAACTTTTCTCGTTTGTGCTTCGTTCCTTTCATGACGTCGTAAACTTTTTAACAAGTCTTAGAAAGTAATGTTTCGACCCTAATCTTGGGCCATTGTTTATACGTCCTTAAACACAAGACTCCGCAATTTCTGTTTTCGAAAAATCAGTACTCTGATAAATAATTGAATTTAAAAATAAATAAAAAATAAATATCTCCGGGGTTTCCGAGACCCAGTTCACTACAACTATCAAAGTTCCTCCCTTCAAACATCCTGTGATATATTCAGCCTCTTGCGCTATTACACTTATACACATTGCTTATTTATATTCTATTTACCTACTCACTTTCATTCTCTGTCAACATTTTATTTATACAATTATTCATTCTTGCACCAATTAATAAACAAGTTTAATAAACAAATAAATAAACAAGTAACCAGCGAGTGTAGAAATATTTATTTTAAATTGATTTTTTCAGTACCTGTTGTACGCAAATAAAGCAGAAAAAGTACCAGGAAAAAAGAGTGATTCGAAAATGACAACTGACTGAATTGTTCTATACACAATGCACAAGCCGATGGTATATAATCAATTTTACCGCTGTGTTTTTCTGTAGGATCAAATTTAAAGTAGAGCATAACTAATCAAATATTAAAAGAAAGTGTGTTGTACGTGAAACACGGACGTCCTGTACATTATTCAGTAATTGTTTACAGTGTAAACGTCAATCTTATACGCCAATTGGATTCCCATGTTTGCTTTTATGTTGTGTGGGTTACTCATAGTTGGTAACATTTTTATTTCACTTTCAAGAACTTTGACCTTCGCAACATACACACAAACAATCTAGCCATTGTTTACGTCAGACGCGTGAATCACAACTCGCAAGACCTTTGTTCGGTCGAAATTGTAACGAAAATGAAATCAAGTAGCTTGTTTGGAAGGAAAAAGGACAGACAACTGAAGGAATTTTTAACATAACAATAACATAGTTGCACTTGGGCAATCCCCTTAAGGTTATTACTCAACAGAGTCACGAAGTGTTTATGTATTTTTCCAAGCACCGTTTGCGAAAAATGAAATCGGCACATTACCAGAGTCCACAACTAGGATTTCAGTGATTAAATCAACTTGAAAAAATGTAAGTTTCATTGAGCCACTGGATCAGAAAAGGAGAGAAAAAGAAGAAAAGAACGAAAAAAAAAGAGCTGAGTTTAGAAAAAATAAGATGCGTTATAAAATAAGACCGGTGGACTAATCTGGGAAGCGTGTGCTGGTTGGAAAAAGGTCGTTGGTGCAATGACTTGTATGAAAGATGCAGATATTTGGGTTATGAGCGTGCGCGCGGAGTTCAGGAGAGATAAAACAATTCGCGCGCGCGAGTCACGATGAAAACAGAAGTAACAGGATGGGTTTTGCAGTTTGCAAAAGGGTGCCGCCTTTTCAAGGACCCTAACGATCGGTTCGTGACATCACCTCGGAGGCGAAGGCACACGCGGATTGCCGGCCGGCAAAGCCGGTAAGCCGCGATGTACGATGGCGCAGCAGCCAGTGCCGAGGTCAGAGACCTCTTATGCCGGCTCACGGCTGCTAGGCACCGCTCCTGTCGTCTCTCTCGCACCCGCGCCCCCTCCTACTTCCACTCGCTCGTTTAAGTCTGTGCACTACGTCTTATATCGCTTTGGATAAAGCGATGCCAACAGACCAAACACCTTACATGTTTTTATCCTTAAAAAAACATCATAATCACAACAAAGAGCCTGGTCATCAGTTTGTACATTTCAACTACCGACCGCAGTGCCCCCTGCGATTCGGCCAACTGAGATAAACCGGCTCATTTCTCATTTGAAAATTTATACTCAATGAAACAATCGATTTTCAACTTTCCTCTTCAAAAGGAAACTTTTAAAATATGTTAATGCCGCTTAAGTTTAGTTCGCGAGATGGCGTTCGAGTCGACTATTACGATTAGGAAAATGCAAACGGTTTCTGCGCTCGCACGACATCACAGTAGTAATCAAAATTCGATTTTTCCCAGTGTGCAATAATTAACATGTAGCTTGTTACATGCCCCGGGATCTTGCGGCGTGACCTAAGAGAGACTCGGACGATATTTGTTTTACACTCATACATAATTCATAGCGATGCATATTCAGCGTATAGAAATATATGCTTCATCTATAACGACAACACACAAATGTACCAAGCACGAAGCATAATGCACCGGGGCTCCACGTGATTAACAATTATTCCTGCCAGTTTTGAGCCTGGCAATGCGCGGGATATACATAAAAGTATCCGTTGGTTGATGTGCATCGCGGCCGGCCAGAGAGAGCTTTTCCACGCTGCACCGCTGACAGTGAAAAAGCACAGCGACGTGAAAAAGTTACTCGGCAAAAAAAAAGCCTACTCCAGAATCGCGCGGCGTTTCAAGAAACGTCGTTTCCTGTTTTTTCCGCTCTCGGCTTTTATCGCGGTCCTTTTTTTCTCTCTCTCTTTCCCTGTCTCTCTCTCTGTCATTCGGAGCGCCTTTGATTTCTGCCAATTCAAACCCATTTTTTGTCTTGGCCGTTGAAACATAAAAACCCACTTTTTAAGCGACGCATTTCGCAAAAAAGCTGCAAGAAAGAAAATAAAAATGAAACGTCCCTCCTCTCTCTGTTTGATGTTTTTGTTTCGCGTGTTTCGTGACCGTACAAAACAGCGTGGCAATTTAGATTTCATTTCCAGGGCAATTCTGATGTCTAATATATCAGTCTTGATCTCACGGGATTGATTCGGAACATTTCAAGAAACTCTCGGAAGCGTTATTCTCCTCCCTCCTTCTCCTCCTCGGTATTTAGTCGACGAGTTAGTTGAATAAACCAAGACAAAAGGGCAATTACATTTTATGAGAGGATTGTATGATTCCGCGGAGAGGCTCAAGGAAGTTCGCAGTGCCCAACCGGAGGGATGGCTTTTTCGACAGGGTTGCCGGGTATCAATATCATTATCATCGTTAGCAGCATCCAACCGCTACAACGTTGCCAGAGATCGCGTTTGCAAGCGCACGGTACAACAAACGCGAGCGCGTTCATTCGCGCATTGTTTCACAGTCGGGAATACAACAAAAAGGAACAAACCAAAAAAAGTGACCAACTAGACGCGTGATTCAGCAAGCGGTGAAAACCAAGTAACAAAAATGGCGCCAAAACGATGGCACTCGTCTGGAGGGAAAGAAAAAGTGCGCTGACAGATAGAGGGGAAGAGGTGAAAAGGCAAATAAGAAAATCGAACGAAATCAGATTGCAAAATTGACCCGCAACGAAAGCAATCGCGACCAAGAATCGCCGGCCATTTAACAAAAGCGACGCTCTGCAGAAGGTAAACAAAAGCGTTGCACCAAGTGAGAACGCGCCGAGTTTGCGCGTGCACACTGGCGGGCACAGTGGTGGTGGCGATGGCGCTGGTGGAAGAGAGCGCACAACCGAACGGGTCCTTGTGTACGATCAACTTGCCGGCGAATAACGGAGAGCGATGAATAGTGCACACAGCTAATCTCAAGGACAACAAACACATTTACCACACAATCTGGCAATAGAATAACAAAACAAAAATTAATTATCCCTCTCTTACAATGTATTATCTTTGAAACCACAACTAATCGCTTTTTGGTTTTCCTTTTTCAAGTAACCGAAGTATTGTTTCCGAGTTTATTCGCGGGGTGCAAAACAGGATGTTGGCCTGGATAACGTAACCTCACTGCCAATTGGTATACCTCCGGACGACTATAATCTAAGGCGATAACAAATGTACAGCAAGGAGGGCAATGAAACGACGAACTTGCCCGCGTTTAACACGACAGCTCGTAGACAATCCGTGACCGGGTTACTGCAAACGTAAACAACAAACGTAAACAAACGTTTGTTTATGTTCGCGCGCTCAAGGTCAGGGCGGCGCGGTGATCGCATATTGTTTAAAGAGAGAAGTGGAAAGAAAGGCTTTGGTGGCTTGCTGGGCACATTGTTGGGGCGCACGTTCGAACCACACGAGAGAGCTCCCGCTGGCTGCCATGCGCCTCCCCTCGCGCCCCCTGCCCGCGTCGAGTGCACTGTCCTGGTACACGCGTAGCCAAGCATTCGTACACGCAACGACCTTACGCACACGCTCTCGTTCCAGCTTTTATACGTTTTGCGTTTGCGGTCTCTCGCGCGCCGTTGACCGCGTGCCTCCTCAACTCGGAGGAAAGGCCGTTGGGATAAATCTTTCTCTCCTCCGGCCAAATTCATAACGTATCGATGTCGAATCAACGCGCGTTCAATCATTCGGACACTTTTACACTCGGCGCACACAAAATCATCCTTCTTCTTCCGCGATCGCTTCTCCTCCTCCCCCTCCGCCCCTCCTACCGGCGCCATTTGTTCCAACGGTCAATTTATGCACAAACCGCGATAACTATCGCAATCACGCGCATTTTTCGCAAGATTTTTCACCCGATAATTTAGCAGCGAGTGCATCGCAACGGCGTGTTTCACAACACGCACGGGAAACGCTCGCGCAATTAAATCATCAGTGCAAACGTGTTTTCCTGTAAACTTTTGAGTTTGTTTTGACAGTTGTTGATACTTACTTTGTATTTATTAGTTGATTATTCGTTGATTATTTTAAACAGGGCCTGTCTGGAATTTGTCATCAGTACGTGCAATTTAAGCGGAAGACACACTTTTAAGCTCAACGATTTAAACTCTGTTACAACGAACATCACGTTATGAGAAGAAAGATTATGTCTTGTTTTGCAATTGTTTTACAAGGAAATGATTGCCGGATAGCTTTTGTTATCTGGCGTTAAAAACAAAATATACATATGTACGCGCGCGAGAGTGTCGCAACTGCTTTTCAACAAGTGAATTCGCATTCGTTAGCGCGTTGCTCGCTCTCTCTCTTTTTCTTCATAACGAGATAATAATATTTCACCTCGGAGTGCAAACTGTTTGCAACTCGTTAATTTTATAGTCATTGCGTTGTTCGATGGTCGTTTCAGCCGGCAAATTTAACCGTCTATGACGTCAATAAATTCATTACACCGCGCTGTAACAAAATTTCATAACCCATTTATCAGCCCGGCAACGTTACTTTCTGTTACCTCTGATTATATTATCAATCTTGCAGATGGTCAAACTTGTCCACTCCAAAACTCGATTTCTTTCGGCAAAAGTGACAGAGTTACAAATTCCGTCACACGCATCACAACCCAGGGAATTCGCACGAACATTCGGAGTATCTCCATTTGACATGGGTATATGATACATTTTACAAGAATCCAGTAAATCGACGTAAACTGACAGGCCAGAAATTCAGAGCGTTACAACTCTCTGGTTGGCAATCAACATTCAATACAACTTGGGAAACGTGTAACGACCCGCAACCAGGCAGAGCGTCTCCGCAAACTTTGTGATTTCGGCGTTCGTACACCAGCTGATGGCAATGGTATCTTCGCAGACGGAAACTTTGCATCGACCCGATGCTATCACGAAGTTTGATTATGTTCCCTGCATTGCTGAAATATTCACATCTATTTTTGCTTGGACGATTAGGCATTCATAATTTGATATATCGACCTGTGGTATATCACGTATCGCATTAGTGAAATCCACTCGATGGATACACAGCACGGAAAGAAACAAAAACAAATCAATAAACCCAAACCGTTAAATAGTGAACAAAAAAGATCTAGAAAGAACATGTAATACCAATCTCCAAGACATACAATTTACTCTGTTTTTCATCAAAAAAAAAAAAAGGTCAGATCTCCCGCAAATCAAAAAGACTGACCATGGAAATAGCGGTGTAAAATAAGCGGTTACCACCTGAGATTGGATCCCGGAATTAAGAATACTCGGCGGTATTACGCGATACACAATTTTTCATTCAAAACTCCGTCGCAGAAAGATCGCTCCGAATGTGCCTCGCGAATTGGAACAATAGCCGGGGAGATTTGAGGAAGTGCGATGAGATAGAACTGTGGAATGCGTGTGCGAAATTAAAATTGCTTTATCGCGCGCGCAAAAGAGATGTTGGCCGATATCGTGTGCGCGTGGTGTTCAAAGGCACGTCCACGCTTGACGCAACTTTGGTGGCCCGTGGATTTGAAAACTTATGCTATAGCGAAATCTAAAATTTTGTAACCCGCAACCTGAAACCTCTTGTGACACGTCGATTCATAATGGCGCGCTTTCTCAAGACGATGAGAACATTCTCGTAGCGTCTTTGAGTAGCGTAGTTGAGGGAAATTAGACTGACGGAAGATTCAAGGGGGCGAAATTCGGGTGCAGCGTTTTGAAAGCGAGTGATGATTCGAAAAGGCAGGACCTACTAATGCGAACGAAGCACGTATATCTTTTACCGGCCGGTGTCGAGGGCAACTTGCAGATGTGTGTGTTTTTGTGCACGGAGAAGAGAGAAAGAGAAAAAGAGAGAGAGGGAGAGTGGGCAAGAAGAAGACGGATGGATAAGGAGTCAGGGAGAGCAAAGGAGGGAGGAAAACTCTATGCGAAGGGAGGAGGAGAGATTGGCAGATAGCATTGTAACGTGTAGGAGAGAGCGAGCACGAAATATGGAGGGAGGGAGGGACGGTAGCGGCGCGCTACAGGGTAACGCCCGGGGAACCAAAACAAACCGCGCGCGCTCGGCTTGTGTTGGTGCGTAAAATGCGCGTCGATCCGTGGCGTAGTGGTGAGGGTCGGACGTTGACCCTTCTTAACACACCACTGACGACTACCAGGCGATCCACGTCCTCCTCCCTCGGCGGCCTTTCTTCGTCGCACACGCACGGGCTCCGCGCTCTGTGTCGTGTACATTTGTATATGCCGTGGAGCAGCGCTGTGACGTTTCGAACGTTCCGGAGAGCCACACGAAATAGCTTTGGCTGTTTTTGCGCGCGCGTCACCATTACGGCCCCAACATTTAATCCGCGTCGATAGACAGGTTAATGCGCTCGCACGCATCAAATCAAAACAAATATCACGCTACTTGTTGCTATATACACACATGCGCGCTCGCTTTGTTTGTTCCCTCAAGTTGGCTTCTTTCAATTCGAAACAATGTCCTCTTCAGACAAGAGGATTTCTTCCCTACAATGAAATTCGGAGTTCGGAGGAGAATCAATCTGGAGGCGAAAAAGCGCTATTCATTAGCGTTGCCATCACCGAGGATATGTTTCTTTTTTCATTTATGTGCTTCGAGTTTTTTTTCTTTTTATTTGTTTCATTTTTTCAGAAAGGGAGATTCAATCATCATGGACTTGTCTGTACACATCAATCTACCATTTCTGCCTTTGCTCGAGACGTCGCGAAAAGGACGGGCCGAATCGATTTTTGTCGCTCCCTTTTTTCGGGAGTATAAGTGAGGAAGATCGATGGACCGATAATTGTGAGCAATAGTCCGGCGAAAAAAGAGAACGAAGTCACAAATAAGCCGTGCGAAAAGTGAAGCGACGGACGCCAAGGGAAATCCAATACATCCCGGAAGACGATATCATGCTTATGTAGAAACGTGAAATGACTCTCGCAATACACGCCGCTGCGAACTTGTGTGCGACGTCGGAGGGAGCTATCGCGCGCCGAGGGAAAGAAAACAAGTCTTGCCGGGGCGCGCCACCTAGCCCTCCACATGTGTTTTATTTTCTTTTTACAATCGTGGGCATTAAAACTTCAAAGGTTTACCTCGACTTAGAGGATGTTAATAAGAGGGTTAGCCGATATTGTTGACATTAAAGTCGCAGCTCTCGTGGATTCCACATTGTACAAAGTTTTTTTTCATTCCTGTCGTATCCGCTTGAACGTCATTTAATACAAACATTTTGGCATTTTTTTAATTCAACCAAAAACCACTTCCTACACTGATAAATGTCTTTTACTCATATATGTGCTTGTGTACTTTAGTCGATGCTTACACTCGACACAACGAAAATTAAATTCAAAACCACAATGTTGTTGCCTCTTGAAAAACAACAGCAGGTTGGAATTGTGTGACAAACAAAAAGTACCAGCCTTATGAATTGCCATTCAAAATTTTGCAAACATTTACGAAGTAACATAATTAAAACAGAAACAAGCAAAAAAGACAAAAAAAAGAATGTAAAATGATGAAGTTATGCCGGGATTAGATGCAATAAAAAATGTAATCATTATAACATTTTTTTATTAATTTGGCCGCGAAGAGAAAACTAACTACCGCCACACAACTCGGCTCGAATTAAGAAATTCAATTTAAAATGAATTAAGACGGCTAATTGGAAAAAATGTTTGCGTGAATAAATAATACGCGCGGGAGCGCTCGCGAGCGCATTCTTCGCTAATTATTTGCGGAGTTATCTGCGGAGAAGAATAATCGAGCGCGTGTGCTTATTGGCGCGCTCAACGTGGACTCGTTTGGTGTCGTTAAAGCTTATCGTGTGATATCATCGAATCGTGGCATTCATTTTCTCTTGTTTCCGAGGCTCGCGCGCTTTCCTCGCGGTGAAAGCCCACGAGAGTGAGATGGATCCCTGAGATGAGGGGGAAGGGGGGAGGGAGGGGGGTTGAAGTGCGCGCGCGACCAGCGATTTCGGCGAGATGATCTCTCGGCCGGTCGACCGGCCTACAAGGGTCGACGACACACCGCGGCGCGCAGATTCGCAGCGCCTCGAACAAACAACAAGAGGGAGCTGTAGTCGCGCGCGCGTGACTCACGACACGCTTTTTATTTCACTTCATTTTATGCGCGGCGTGTCTCCTCTTCGTCATCCTTTTTGCTCTCCATCTGCAACATAGTCAAGGATATCCTCCTTCAAAGTCTCGGTGTCAAATCAATATAAAATAACTGTCCGGACGATCGTGCGAAGCCACGGATGTAAACAAAGGTGAAAATTCACTCGAAGAACAAGTTTTGCCGCGAGTTTTTCCATTTTGTTTTGTTTTTTTTTTATTCTAGATAATGGCAATAGAAGCAGTAAAGGCATTGTAGCATCGCAAGCCCTGAGGCATCTGAGTGGAAGGAGAGAGAGAGAGAGAGAGAGAGAAGCTAACCGGGACTAACCAGGTCTAACCGAGATGATAGTCGGGCTAACAACAAACACTGAAGCGCGCCTGCGCACTCACTTTGTTTACGTCGCCATTACGGTGCGCTGTAACGTGCTATCCTTCCGATCGGTCCAGAACGCCGGCCGGTGTTCATCCCATGCAACGGCCTCTCTGCCAACCATCACTTTATCTTTCGTCGCTCTTCCACAACATAACCGAGACCTCTCTTTTTCTTGTTTTTCCTCTCCTTTCTCATATCTTTTATCGCTACAGACAATTTTTGTACATTGTTTCAATTAGAAATCAAACAAGTACTAATATCATTTTTATTCAGAGATTAGAATTTGATTACGAATTAAATATGGAATCAAAAAATTTTTAATCAAATGAATTGAGCTGAACTTGCCAAGTCATGAGTTGTGATTTCAAAGCCGAGATTTGTTTAACGATAATATCGGCGAGGTTGATGGAGAGATAAAAATCGCGTTCGCATTTGGCATCGTGTCGAGAGAGCCGGTGTAAACTCGTTTTTTCGGCTAGACGGGGACTAGACGAGCCGAAAATGGCGACGCGTCGCGTCAAGATTTACAACAAATCGGCGCTCGCGCATTTTTGTCTCCGTCGGGGAGTGTGCTTTGTCAGCGGACTTTTGTCCGTTGACTCTTTATCTTCGTTTTACCGTAGGCCAACAATAATCAGCGTCTGCTCACCTTGAACGACTCAGCCGATTGACTTAAATGCGCGAAACAAATTTGACCTTACTTTTTGTTTTCGCCACTTATCAAAATAAAACCATGCCAGTTCAAATTTGCACTTTTTTGCATCTGCAAATATTGATTCACCTGTGTCATTGTCTCCACGCCACCTCTTTATTAGTCAGAAACATCGGTATTTTCTTTTTCTTTTTTTTTTTTTTGCAAATCCAGTTCCGATGATTTTTTAAGCGCCACCTGGTGACAAAAGTCATAACTAACATCACCGATGGAAATTAAACAAGAACTTACAAAAGAGAACAAATTATTTGAGACAAGAATTTTAATCAGCCAATTTTTTACAATTCCGGAGCTGAACTTGGAGGACTTTGACCATGAAATCGAACGAGAATTCGAAAAAGGAAGACCAAGCCGGGAACGTAGATATTTGACAAGTTATTTTAAATTGCATACTTGGCAATGTCGTCAAGGTCTGATCCGCATGATTCAGGGTCAAAAACCGCCGGGATCCCGTTAATGCAGTTCATATAAAATCACGACGAAAAATTTAACGTTCGGATGAATTCAACCGAAGGGGGATAACGCATTTCTCGTAAAAAATATAATAATAATAAGAAGCTTGACACACTTTGCGTTTGTGTACTTAGCCGGAACATTGAGGTTTCGAGTTGCACATATTTTTCATCTTGTGTGAACGGCGTATGACTTACGTTGAGATTTTTTTATTTTTTCTAATTGTTTGCAAAGATGACGGTATTTGAGCGATTAGCTTCTTCAGTACTGTATAATTTCGCATGATAACCGACGTTCACTTTCTCCGCAACTAGTTTGGACCCAGTAAAAGTTAATTACAAAACGGAACGGCGATAAGAATAACGCGGATCTTGCATTTTTCGCTCCTTCTTTTTTTTATTGGGGATCGTTCTGTCATTTTGCGTTCAACATGTGTGTCCCGTCCAATAACGTTTATCGTATCAGATCGATCATGATTAACATTTCGATTATGCAGCTATGCTCCCGGAGGACGCGCTGTGCAATGCAAAACATCAACATCCTTTTAAATATTATAAATTATAATTCACAGCCAATCTTGACTGATGACTTTTTTAATGCCACACCATCAGAAACCAGACAATTTTTTTCCTGCCCAATACTCCAACAAAATTTCCATTCCTGTGAATCTTTTTTTTTTTTTTCATTCATTTCTTTCATGTTATTATTTATTTGAACAAAAGTGTAGTTTCAATATTGGTCAAATCTTGGTTGTTAATAAAAATTTAATCAAAAGAGAATTGGTTGCAAAAAAGAATAAAAGTAACAAGACATAATAATAAAATCGTAAATGGAAATATAATGTCTCTTTTAAATGAGCGATTATCAGGATGGCGATAAAGTGATGATATTAAAAAAAGAAACAGAAGTGCATTATTTGCAAAACAACGCAGATAAAGTGCACCTCTCAATTTGTTAACTTAAGAACAATCGGCTTTGTTTACACACGACTTTCGAGTCGCTATAAAAATATACTTACACGGCTGGGTGTGCTCATGCACGTAGACGCACATTAATACGATTTTTTTGTGTTTATCATTAGCGTCGCAGGGTAGCGCTAAAGTCGTTATCGTGCAAGATTGGCCGGCAGTTTATTCGACCCTGCCTCTCGTTCGCTTTTTCCACTGTCCGCGGAAGGTTCAATAGTCAAGCCAAGGACATGCGACCGAGCCATTGTATGCTACCGAGCACTCAATTTTTGATGATTATGCTTACGTGTTTTCGTCCTTTGGATCACACATTTTTTTGCCATTCTCTGCACTTTAACCGCGTTATTTTATTTCAAAATTCCACTTGAATTGAATCAACTTTTACATTTTCCATATCTTGAGACTTCTTTTCTTCTTATTATTTTAAATTTCACTGACAGTTTTAACTTGTTTTTTTTTCTACAGGTGTTGCACCAAATCTCGCAACAAGCTCAGATTTATACACGATCGGTTATAGAATTATATATCCACTCCTATCGATTTTGTAATTGATAATCGTGTTAGAAAATCTAGAAGGTACATATTTTTTTCCAGCAAATGATGCATTTTTGTCATATTATATAAATAACGGGTTTTCAATGCGAGCATGTGTTTTGCATAATTGTTAATAAACCGGCTTGGATTATGAGTTTTCAAGCAGGCATGTGTTTACATGCTGTTTGGCGCCTGAGCGTGATTTTTTTACCTCGAGTTTGAAATATATACTAATTGCTTGTGATTTTCACAAGGCTAAAAATTTCAGTGACATATGTTAGCGACTCAGTCAAAGTGTGCATCAGACGAATATAACTACACTGCGCTACTGCTCCTACTATTACTTATAAACAACAGTGATAAGAACAATACTAATAAAAACAGATCGAATTGTCGTCCTATATGAAAATGTAAAAGAGTTTTTAATAAATGTTCGTAAAATGTATAACAAAGGCTCTGATAAATCGTTTGATTATTACAAACTAAAATTGTGGCATAGATACGGCGATTTATCATTTTTGTGTAAAGTGAACTAGAACTAGTTTCCTTTTATCGTTGCAACATAAATTATAATAAGCCTGGCGCGGTGCCAATCAATCTGTGGTACGCGATCGAAAAATTGATTAATTGGTACTGTCAGCGTATTGCATTTGAACATAATTCGACGCTGGATGAAAAAAAAATAAAAATAAATCTCCCCGAGTCTCGCGAACGACAAGAATTAGAGAACCGATTAGAGCAATGTTTCTAAGTAAACTATTAAGAATAACTCTGGCATTGACGCGAATAAACCGGTTCGCGACCGGTAATCGATTTCGTATAAAGGATTTGAAACAAAATTATTAGCGGCAAAAAACAATTCGCAGATGTCATTTGAGCGTGACTGAATGAAACGGAGCAACGATCTCAAATCCGTGATCCGGTTTTTGTGCCGGAGACTCTCCCTCTCTTTTGCATGATCGTTTGACTTTTATTTGTCGTGCGACGCTTTTTGGGCCTGCAGAGACAAAAGTACCGCTAAAATCACATCACGGCGCAATAATTATTCCGATCGTGTGCGCCGTACCGATCTGCGATAATAAGTAATCGGTAATGAACGCGCGCGCGATTTGAGCGGAGAGCGCTGAGATGGCCAATCGGGTCGCTGCCCAGGTGTTGCTCTCTGCGAAAGGAAACAACCAGATAACATCGCGTCGGCCTTGATAATGACGTCGTAACGAAAGCGAACCGATCGCCCGATCTCTCTACATTTCCGTCCAAGGCTGCACACACCGAACCGTCGTGCTTGTTACATTCGCAACACAAAGCCTATCCATTTTTTAATCTCATTTTCTCCATCCGCACTTTCATATCATTTTCAATTTCATCTTCTTTTATTTTCACCGATACAAAAATCGGCTCGTCAACTTTGTCAACTTTCAAAAAAAAAACATCTAAAAAAGAAATTTTGTTTTCTCACTTTCCTCAAATAAAAGATGGCGAATCGGACGAATTACACAAGCTGATGCATATGTTAATCGCTGCAAAATCGCACAATGAGTGTTTGCATTGTCATGCAACCTTTTACATATAATTATGTGAAATTGGACTTGACACAACATTTTATGTTGGATCTGAAATGCTTATTTAAACGTGTTTTTAAAAACAGAGAGAAAAGGAGGCAAGACAAAAGACACAAGTCCAAATCTAAGTTTAGTTATAAGCGGCCACAATTGGTTGTGGAAAATTTTCTAAACTATTTTTTTTTTAATTTTTTTCTTTTGGCTCGATCACGCTTCGCATGACGTTAATTAAACATTTGACAGCCGATTTCGAAATTGCGATAAATCGTAATAGGCACCCCGATTATCTGATCCGAATCTGCAATATTGAGTATCCAGAGCGTAAACAATGTCCTTAGCCATAAGGAAACGTGAATTAATCATGTCTTCGCACTCGACTTAAAGCTAAACGAGTTGGCCTGCTATCGAGTCGGCAGTGTCGTAAAATGATTATTACCGTGCTCAAGTGGCGAAAAAAATAACTGCCAAGCGACGACATCTGTGTGCCCAAGAAATTAATCTTAGCTGGTACTTTCCGCTCTCTATTGTGCGCCAGAGATCGGACTAAAAAAAAAAAAAGACCACCGAGCATCTTTTATTTTTCTACCATCCATATCGATTTACGGTTCAACCAACTGTTTCTTGTTCGCAATTTCCTAACATTGCTATTTCATTTTGTTCCTTTTCGCTCACAACTCACATCTTTCAATCGTATTATATTCCCTGCGTTGTACATTTTTATGTGTGTAAAAATTGACATGGATATTAGTCGAGTTATAGATCGGCAAGGCGAATAGGAAAGAAGAGAGAGAGATGAAGAATAAGGCGAGCAACGTTTTATACGCGATGGCAAGGCGAGTGAGCGAAAGGGAGGAGGACAAAGCAAAAGAGCAACATAGCATCGACGTAGGCGCAATGACTCGGGTCGGGTCGGGTCGGTCACCTCTGCTTCTGCGGAATATCATGGACGCCACATCGAAACAACTAATAACCCATAACGCTATACAGTATCTATAGCCGACATCTCAGAAAATCCATCGGGTTCTTGCCGCGCCGGCCCAAAATCGTAATTTAGCGGTTTCGCAAGCGTCAGTCAGAATAAACCGCGGTTCCGTTTCGCAATCTAATATCGATAGATATCGCGGAGCTATGACTCGGCGTAATAACAGACAAAGGCAAGATTCCGCAACTTCGCGTGATGTCGCGGAGATAAAAAGTTTGCAAAAAGAATAAAGAGAAAAGGAGCGTTTCGCAAGTTGCACGATATAGCGAGCGGTCTCTATTAAAAAATTTGAAATTGATTAGCCGGTTTATGGCTTACGGATTCTCCCAGCTGCCGCTCCGCATGTGTCAAACGAAAAGCCGGTGCTCAAATTGCAATTACTCCTCGCTCGCGGGAGAAAGTGAAAATGATTAGACCGAATCCCCCCCCCCCCCTCCCCTCTCCCCCGAGAGGATTTTGATTGCACAACTTTTCAATCTTTTAATCGATTTTCATCGTTGAAAAATGATCGCGGAATTATAGCGTATTAAAAGAGAAATCAAGAGT